>PVIR01011005.1:0-48309 GCA_004026965.1 Petromus typicus | reverse complement strand
TGACCTAACATAGGTGAATCTTGAGAACAATGAATACTCCTCAGCTGTTGGTTACAGTAGGGTCTAACTGCCAATCGTGATTTGTTAGTTGATGACATTGTTTAAATACTCATACTTTCTGATCTTTAATGAGACTGAGAGATGGAGGTAGAGCAAAGGGGGGCAGAGGATGCACAAAGAGTTAATATGTATTACACACATGCACCGATGCCCACAATGAATGCAGTCAGTATGTACTGCAAACGTGGCTAATAAAAATAAAATTTAAATACAAAATGTGTTTTATGAATTTCTGAAAGAAGGCCTTAAAAACCTCCAACTCTAATTAATTATGTCAGATGCGATGTTATATATCCTAAAGCTCATTACCAAGTTATACTCATTAGGACTGTATAGAGAGAATGAAATTTCTCTCCTTATCACCTATAGTGTAGCAATGTCCATTCGTATACCTAGTAGATTTTTACTATTTGTATTTGAGATCTCTTTTTTATCGTATGTTTTCATATACAAAATATGAATTTGCTATTGCACAATTTTGCTATTGTGTATGAGTATAAAAAACAAACATGTAGCATGTTTTTTAAAGGCTTCAGAGAAATATTTTCCTCTACATTCCATTCAAATTTACTGCGTATCATTAACTCTGGGTGCAGATTTTCCTTCAGTGCTTCTCATAATGTGGGTCTTCAGGAAAACAAGTAGCACTTGTCTAAAAAGGTCTTCATGCTGATTTATACTTGTAAGATATTTTTGCTTATAAATTACTTTCTAAGTATAATATTATATGCTAGAATTTATACCCTGATGTCCTCTTAGAGGTTATATCTAGATGTTTCAAAGAGCCTTGTGAACTCCCAGCAGGGCTTCTGTCAGGTGACTGGTGTGTTTGGGCTCAGAGCTGAAAGGAGGTGAGCCTGCCTGAAGAGGTGGGTCCCTGGGTGTGGCCTGAGGATTAGAGTGTGCATAGGTGTGATCTGCATATTGGAGTGTCCACAGGTGTGGTCTGAAGATTAGAGTGTCCACAGGTGTGGCCTGAAGATTGGAGTGTCCACAGGTGTGGCCTGAAGATTGGAGTGTCCACAGGTGTGGCCTGAAGATTGGAGTGTCCATAGGTGTGGTCTGATGATTAGCGTGTCCACAGGTGTGGCCCGAAATAGTGGTCTCCCTCCATGGCTCGTAACTTTCCTTTCTTCCCAGGTCATTTCACATGCCTCTGACCACAAGAACTAAAACTTCTAGAACATCAGCCAAATAAACCTCTCTCCCTTCTTTCAGGGAACCCTATACATAGAGAAACCGTGATATGCAGCACGAGTTCACCTGGCCGTGATCTTTATCGTTACTAGAAGAGGCTTCCACTGAGACAAGGGAGCAGTCCCTGCCACATCTCCCAAAGGAAACAAGTTCACTGTATGCTTTCTGAAATAGAAATAAAGATCAGCTTCTTAGCTCTCAGAATACGTTCGCGTGTGCAGGAAGCATTATCATCAGCCCTGTGTGCGTAAGGACATCAAAGGGACCAAGTCAAGTCCTCACTGGTTCTTTTAGGTAACTTTTTACCTCTCATACAAAAGAGTCAATAAAATTAAACAGTTTGAGTTCTAGATTAGGTTATTAACTTGACAAGGTAAGGGGTCCAAACATAAACTGAGAAAAATCCAATGGCATTTTCCCGACAGAATAAAAATCTGGGTGAGTTTCCGTTTTGCTTTTCCGCAGACACCCTCTCTCTCCAGCCACATGGAGCACTTTTCTGCTCCCTTCGTATCCACTCACTCTGACAGGACGCCTGTGCTCAGTTTTCAGGCCTCTCTGCACCTAGCTGAGCACCAGTCGTGTTGGGAGATGCCTTTCCTCAAGCAGCATTTTGACTGCTGTCTTCCAAGCACAGGGAACTATCCTCTCCTTAGCTGGCACCATTTGAGGACGGGCATTTCCAAGTGCGTACTCTGGGTTAGTCCGCTTTTGTTTATCATAATGAAATGCCAGGCAAGGGCTGACTTTATTCAGAAAGGACGCTTCTTTCCCTGGCAGTTTTAGGGACTGAGCATCCAAACACTATGGCACAGGCTCTGCTGAGCCCCACACCTGAGCTGCATCCTCACGTCTTGGTGGCCTGCACTGAAGAACACCTGTGCCACAGGGAGAGACCACAGCACCAAACAGAAAGTCAGAGAAACCACCCCGAAGACACCTGCTGGCCTCGGGATCTGCCACCGGTGCCCACCTCTAATGGGCTGCACAGCACTTCTCCACCACCAAGCTGAGGATAGGAGCCCTGAGCAGACACACTGAGAACACACCCAAACCACAACACCCCTGGGTGCTGCAGGAGTCCGACACCCGAGGGGACAGAGACCACAGGTAGGGCTGTGAGCGGACGAGAGGTATGGGAAAGGGCTCTTTCTGTGAGGTGGAGAAAAACTTTATGCAGGAGTAGTATTTTACCATACACCAGAATATGAAAGAAGAGTTAGACTAAAAGAACATGGAAGAAAATATTTTAGGAAACAGAAATTAGTGTGATAGGAATAACCCTGGTGGAGCCGAAGACCAACGTGCGGGCTGAGAGCAGAGCAAGGGGCTGCAGAACAGACAGGTGGTCATGGCCGCTGGTTACGCAGCAGGAGGGGACTCCGTCCAGCATTCTTTAGCACTCTGCTGGAACATCCAAACACGCTCAGAACCACACTCTTCACAGTCACGGACAGCAGAGCAAGACTCCTTGTACAGTCATCAAGCTGCCAGCCTCAAGATGCTGGCCAGCACCACGGACAAATAAGGGGGAGTACACTTGAGAGGGGCCGTCTCACAGCTATGGTTGGATGAAATCTTACAACTTCATATAGTGAATTTTAGAGATTTAGGCACAGTCATTGATATTAAGCCAAATTAAGTTTACTAATATTTTTATCCTCTAGAAACAGCACCCTTTCCCCCCACAGCCCTGCCAGCATTTGTTGGTGGTTGATGTCATGATAGCAGCCTTTCTTTCCGGGGCAAGATGAAATCTCAGTGTTGGTTTTCATCTGCATCTCTTAAACAACCAGAGATGTTGAAGACTTTCAAAGACGGGTAAATACCATATCATTTCTCAGAGTGAGAAACTGAAGGTGCAAACGAGGCCCAAAATGTATAAGCAGTATTGCAAATTAAGAAGAAAATGTTCAAAGGGAAATGGCAGCTAGGTGGGGGCAGGGGAAGCAAAGAAGGGAAAGAAAACGTTTGATGGTAGAAAGCGAAAAAGGGAACAAAGCTTATGTATGTGCGGGATGGGTTGGAAGCGAGGGCAGGACAACGGGGAATAAGGACAAGATTATTATGTACAGGTGCAAATTGCTAATGAGGAATGTAAGCATAATGTATTCCTAAAATGTACCAATAAACTCAGTTTATTAAAAAATGTATTTGTTATCACAAGTCCTTCGTCTCAAAACTCCCAGACAGACTTTAAGAATTTGTCCCCTGGTAAATATTCTACTTTCAAAGGAGCTCTGCTGCCAGGGGCAACACAATGCTAAATCTCTAGGCTGGCTTTGTTGTCAGAGACATTTATAGAGCAAAAGCTGGAATTCTACACTCAGAGAAAAAGAGGCACAAGTGCCTTTAGAGGCGTGGGTCTAATCCACACGACCACTGTCTGGAGGATACAAAAGAGAGATTGAGAACATCTGTATCACACTCACACCATGACATCCAGTGTCCATGAAGTCGACATATGCTTCAGGTAGGCACTGCACACCCCAAAACCTGGGGCTCTGACAGTGAGCTCAAAGTTTCAACCGTCACAGGAAATGGAAAAGGAGCTAAACTAACTAATCCAGTAATGAAAATAGCAGATTATCCTTTAAATCAAAGGCCAGGCAACTTTTGTGTGAAGTTACGTTCAGGGGTTAAACACTGTCGGCCTTTCAAACTCGTTTCTCTTGCATGTGTGTCACAGAACTATAAAAATAACCACAAATGACACAGGAACAAAACTAGCATGGCTGTATACTGATGAAATATTCTAGGGATACACAGATAAATCATATATAATTTTAATGTCATGAAATAATACTTTGCTTTAGATTTTTTCTTTATTACACAGAATGCAAAAACTTCATATTTATATGTCACTGATCATGCAAAAATAACAAAGGAGTTGCTGACTTCCAATCTCTATCTAGATTAACTTGACAATTTTATTTCCAGTGCAGTGCCCATCACAAATGAATGTGAGACTGTTAAAAACTTAAGATTTTAAAAGCAGCAGTAGCAAGACACTAGGTGTGGAGCCCTCTGAGCCCAGGCCCTACACTCGTGTCCACCAAGCTGGCCTGACTGAATTTGTAGCTTTCTAAATGTAAAATAACTAACATGGAAAGTGTTTTAGTTCTGTAAACTATTCATTTTAATTTTGAATATTTAGTACCTGGCATGTAGTAAGTATTCAAGTTACTGTACAGAATGATGTTACTGCAGTTGAATATTTTATATGTGTTCTGCTCCCCAAATCACACAGAAACAATGATAGGCTATACTCCCTGACCTTCCACTGAAAACACTCTTGAAAAGCCACCCAGAGGCTGAGAGGCACCCGTGTCTACAATTTGCTTCTGATAAGGTAAAGTGGTTTTCTCTCTACCATCTCCTCCAATACACCTGGGCCAGTCCCATGGAGTCAGGGGCCATGGAACATTCATCTCACTCCCCTAAACACCTGGCATCCTATCAGTGTCTGCAGAGTTTAACAAATCAGTGAGTGTGTTTTTCATGCGGCCGGTAGTTAGCATCTCACTGGGTCTCCTTGCCTGTGGGTAGCCAGGATCCCTGCAAGCAGTCTGAGGCCCTGCATTCAGAAAACGGGAGCACGCACAGCTCTGGCACAGTGCAGGCAGCAGGGACTGGGACTCCTTGCAGATGGGGAAGGCAGCTGTGGCCACCCAGTGGTCACTGCTACAGTTCTCACCCCCAGACTCTGCAAGTCCGCAGAGAATGGTGGGGGTCCAAACTCCTCCCCGAGTCCCTGGTTCACTGACCCAGCAAATACTTATGAGGTCCCCAAGCACTTTCCTGGTATGGACTGGTCACTGAGTAAAAACATACTCCTATTCTCAATAAGCTGTACAGAAAAAATGGTAATGAACAAACATGCCTCCAAGAGATGTCAGATGATAATAAGAGGTATGGAGCACTAAAAAACAGGGAGGGAATTGAGCTGGGGACAGCAAAGCTGAGGGACCTCAGGGAAGGCTGCTCTGATTAGGGACAAATGGGGACAATGGCAGAGATGCACAGGCAGCAATAGGAAGCTGAGGCCTGGAAGACACGGACAGCGAGGGCCCAATGTGGAGGGAAGACCAGGCTCAGTCATAGGAGGCCCGTCCGAGCAAGATCGCGAGGCCCTGGAAGGGTCGGCAAGATTTGGGTTTGTTCTTTATTCCTTCAGTTCTTTTATTTTTTTTCATAGAAATAACAACAACCATAAGAATTTAGCGACATTCTGTGTCCAGAATTTCTCTACTTCCACCCTCATCCTCAGATTTTCACTATTTTTTATCATCCAAATTACCAACATGAGGCAAGTAGTAGAAAACATACAATCTTTCCCCTTAGGCTTCAGGAGAAACTTTTAGCTGAAAAGTCACTGGTAAATTCTTCAACATGGATAACCCTCCGTGACAGGGCTCATGACCACATGGACTTATACAGGCAGTCTATTGCCTCCAAAACTGATTTGCTTGAAGTATGTAATTCAGATATTAATTAAGCTCATCTAATTGAGGCTATCATTAAAAGAGTTTCCTAGAGAGATGTCTGGCTGAAATAGACCAACATTCCTGTTGTGCATTCATGTATCAGCAAGGCTGTGCCCAGGGGTCCATCCTGTCCAGGGTCCACTGTGGTCTCAGTGTGTTACTTGAACTGAAGGGAGAAACAGTTCTGTAGTTGTGGAGCACCTGGGCTCAAGGCCCAAGGCTTGTGGCTCATTCACTGTCCATCTCTAGGCATCTGTTCTTCATTTGTGTTGTCTGTGAAGTGGGAATAAGCGGTATCACCCGTCTCCAAGAATGGCTGAGCAATTCAATGTGGCCAGAGAATAGGCGGCAACCTACAGGCAGGCACAAGTAATACACGTCTGTACATGGAACTCCAGAAATATTATTTACAAAAGTTTACCTTCAAATTGAAGTCAATTCCATTTGAAGCACTTGCCAGTTTCTAAAACCAATACATGCAATCATCATCTTCTCTACGACATTGTATCTTCATGTTCAAATGAATCAGTTTGAATTAACAAAACTGAAGTACTCTTAAGTCGATAATTTTATTTTTACCCAGCAGCCTATCAAGACATTCTCTGTTTGATTCAGTCCTGATAACTGGGAATGGGGTGACTAAATATTGAGGTTCTTTCTGTGAATTTCCATGTCCCATGTGCCTCTTGAGAAGGAGGGTAAGAAAAGGGCTAATTCTGCAGCCATAAGAGCCAGCATAGCTGGAAAGTGTGGCAGTGACAAATAGAGGTCTCTTGGTTTTGTTGCTCAAACTCACAAAGCTCAAAAGCAGATCTTGCTTCAAGCACAGAGTTTGGAGTTGCCTCTGTATAGATCAGCTCCAGGACCACTCGCCAGCTCCTGCTCTGTGATGTACCCTGGAGCACAGTGGTCATGGTAGAGCTGATCAGAGAAAGGAGACCTGTGCTCATCTTGGTTTTTGCTCACTTGTGTGTGTTCTATCTTGGCCACTAAAATCAAGACACCATGAGGTATGGGTTCCATTTAGCACTCAAACCTGCTAACATGGAAAACTCTATTCCACAGGCCAAACCCAGTTCATCACTTGTTTTATGAACAAAGTTGTATCAGAGCACAGCAGGTTGGTAACAGGTGTCTATGGCTGTTTCCACACTGTACTACACAATGAAGTATTTGCAACAAAGATCCCAAAAGGTGAAAATATTCATGGTATAGCCCTCTGTGGAAAGAGAGTTCAAAGAAGTGTCCTAGAATAATGCCTTGCATAGAAAAGGTATTTAATAATTCTGTTGAATAGGTTGATGAGTGAATAAAAGCTTGAAGGAAATTCTTTATTTAAACTTCTTAATAATTTCAAATAAATTTTAAATGGAACAGTTACAATTTGAACTGACCCCTAGATGTATGCCCAGTTCACTATACCAGCTACCCTTTCTTTGTGCTTAGTGCCTTTTCTTCCATGAGCCATTGTTACTGTACTCTTCTTAAGGTCCACTGAGATGTTTTGTTTGTATATGTGTTTTACTTCCGTAAAAAAAGGAGTTCCATGATTTTTGTGTGTTTTCATTTTTTTCTCTGTGGTGCTGATTCCAACTGAGGTTGTCAGTCCAATGAAGCCGAACAGAGGGCATGCGGGCAGAGGATGATGCCATTTTCTGGGTCACAGCGGGAGCTAATCACCCACTCTTGTTTAACCCACTACTGAAGTTCACAGGAATCTTTCCAGCTCTGTGAGAACCTGTGATTGCACAAGGTAACCACACTTCACCATTGTAGGTAGAAACTCGGGCGACTTTGGAGGACCACCTAATAAGGACCTGGCAACTGCTTCTGTTTTCGGCAATGCTGAGGCTCTTAGGAACGTCGTGAAGGACTTTCAGATGCTCCATCATGGCAGCAGGGAGAGAAGGCGGAAAGAGTTCAGAGGCCCAGCACGAGGGGTTACGGGAAACGAGCAGGCTGCTGACGAGTCTCAAAGTACTATCATGCTGTTAGTCGACCTTCACGATAACCCTCTCAAAGACGCACTGCCATTGTCAGTCCACTTTTCAGATGAGGAAACAGATCAGAAAGGTGAATTAATGCGTCCAGAATCACTGAGCCGTGAGAAGAGCCTAGGCCAGGCTCCTGGGCTGCCCTCTGCCCACAACAGGAAGTATAGCCCTGCTCCTCTTCCTTTGTCATCCCCGCCCCAGAAGTGAATTATCTTTATCTTCTCAGTGCCTAACATAGGGTGCGACTCACAGTGAGCAGCCCATTAATGAATGTAATTTATTTTTCTCTTCACAGACGGTCCCTAAATCATGTCAAATCTTCCACAAGACTGACTTAGGGTCAAGCACAGATGAGCTCACTAACGCAGCTCACAGCCTTACCGACACAGTGCACAGTCTCTTCTCCCTTAACACCAAGGTGGTGAATAAGACAAAACCACAGCTAAGGAGATGATTTTCTAACTTTAAAAAATATTCAGATCTTATACTGATTTCCTGACTAATGTCAAATGATTTCCCTGGAGGTTACACATGTGGATATGACATCTTCTTCTCCCTCCTTAGAAACCACAGACGAACAGATCCACAATGTTCTTACAGTACACCACACCTACTTTTAAGGAACGTGAAATGTTCTTCAATTGCTAAGATGACAGTAAAGGATGAAATGTTTGGTGTAACTTTCCTTTTTTGAAAACTATTATTGAGTTTTCGGGAAACATGATTAATGGCATAAAATTGCTCCTATCTTTGGCTAACTAGCATCCGGTAATGAATCAAGTCATCACAACTAAAGATAACATGTACTCTTCACATGCTCACATTTCTTAAAGATGACATGACTTCAAGTGGAAATATTCCAAATTCTGAAATATTTACACATCAATAAAAACAGACACAACAGTCAAATAGGGGCAGCATTATTCTGGCCAGAAAGATAAACCTAAGAAATGATTACTGAAAGACACATGGACCTATGCACCCTTGTGAAGGGGTCTGGGACACTCCCCGGACAGCTATGTCTGCTTTTCAGGGCGGCAGCTTCCAAGTCCTGTCTAGGTTCTGAAACGGACCGACAGATACGATATGCTCTCAGTCTGGGGTTTTAGGGTAAAGCTAACATGGACCCCAGCTGCTCTGCGTGCTACTAGTCTCTGTCCCGGTCTCTCTCTCTGTTGATCTTTCCTGAACTCGCAGCATTTTAAACTCAAGGATAAAAATTATACTACTAGGATATACTTCAATATTTAAAGACTCAAAGTATTGTCAAAGAAGAAACTAGTGGTCAAATATATGACAGGTTTTATATATTCATTATTATATTTCAACAATAAATTTTTAGAGTACATAATCAACTTAGTTTCTGGGAGCTGCTTTCAAGATTCCATATTGAGGGCCGGGGAGTTAGCTCAGTGGTTCCGGCACCTGTCTCGCAAGCGCAAGGACCTGGGTTCGATTCCCCGGTAACCACGTAACAATACTGGGTGTGGAGACCCACACCCAGCAGCAACCAGTACCACATACCACAGTGCCGGGCGTGGTGGCTCACGCCTGTCATCCCAGCACTCGGGAGGCAGAGGCAGGAGGATTGTGATGTGAGTTGGAGGCTGAGCTGAGGGCCAGCCTGAACCACAAAGCGAGACCCTGTCTCCAAAAACCTAAAAAAAAAAAAAAGATTCCATATTGAATTAATTTAATTTTTTTATTGAACCTACTTCCTCTTCAACATGTTATATCTTCCATTCTCACTTAGTTAAAGGAATCCAGTAATTGTTTTATAATAATAAATTTTACTTTTTCAGCAACACAGTAAATGTAAGTAAATAGAAATTTTTGGAAGTAGATAATCAAGAAGCTGTCATTTGCATAAGGTTCAGCCAAGAAGACACTAGATTTCTCACTATAGCATGAACTATAGAGTTTATGATTTATTAAGAAACTTCTTATATTGAAATAGCAAAGTCTGAGTTCTGGAGTGCCAGATATAACAATTCAAAGGGAATTGATTATTTTAATACTGCAATATTTGATGATTGAAAGAAATCTTAAAGAGAAATGAAAAAAATGAAGATAAATGTACTACTATAATTATTCAAATAAGAGAATATATAAAAAGTGCTTCTCCTAGTGGCATTTGCCATTATAACACTGTGTCATTTAGCCAAGATCCTATATAAAAGGAGTGAATACCCTCACGTATATTATCTTGGATTTGTTGTAGTCCTTTTGACAGAACTAACAAACAGAAATTGTCTCTAGTTTATTCAGTTGTCTAGAGGGCTGCTGTTGTACTACATTAATCTCTTCCTCGAAGTTTCCATAACCAATCACATAATTTAGTTACTCACACTTATTTTTACAAAGGCAACAGAAATGAGACTGTCTTTCTGGTTACTTCTAAGCACCTATCCTCTGCTCAGATCTAGTAAAATTCCACTGCGGACTATAAGAAAGGTTCATTCCTCAGCATCCCCAGTCCATTTGAGGTGGGAGAGGGTTTCACTGAAGGAGCATATTCCGTGACTTAAATTGTTTGTCTTTGAAATAAAATCGGTTGTTTCTGCTTCCACCACCAGGAATTCCTCCTTGAATAAGGTAGTGGAGACAATGGCCAAGGCTGCTCACGGTGCCGCTGTACTAACACTGCTGTCATGAGAATTGCACACTCATCGTATGATGCCCACGTCCTGGCCCTCCGCCACGTTGGAAGACACTCTCATTCAGTATTTCTAGTAACTAGAAAGCTGTGATCACTATTCTCATTTTATATACAAGAAAATTGGGGCAAAGTTTCAGTTTCAAAATCACATAGCCAAAAAATGTATTCAATGCAGGTCTGCTGGATTCTATAAGATAAGGTGTTTTCTTGATTTTCTAACTTTCTAGCATCCCATAAGGTAAAACAATTATTCAATGTGAAGTAGTCGTTTAGATGGGAAGAGCAAAAAATACGCATAAACTCTCTTCTTTATAATGTATGTAGGACAGTTTTCCTTCTAACTTAAGTTCTCCCAGCAGAACCTGGATCATCCGGAGTGGGGAGAAGGGGGTTCTTGCCTTGACTTTGCCACCAGTTTGCTGTGTAATCTCAGGATGTTCATTTAACTTCTAGGTTTCAGCACTGACTTGAAAAATCCTAAGATCTAATTATATTGTTTCTAAAGTCTGTTACCATCTTGACATTCTAAGAGGTATCTACGGAAGGAGAAAGTCTTGTCTGTCTGAAAGATGGACCTCATTTTAAGACTCTGAGAAGTGAGATTTCTGGCTTTAGGTTCTGTAGCTCGTAAGTACACATCAGGGCCTTCAGCCCAGGCTGGGCTGACACTGTGCAGAGTGTGGGCGGATGCATCAGCTACCACCAGACCAGGGCTCTGCTCATTCATACCTTGTGAGACTGTCTGCCACTTTAAGACAACTGATACCCACAAGCACAAGGGTCTCCATTCTTTTGGCACTGTTGTTACATTTCTCTAAAAGTTTAAATTCCCTCTTTTGAATCACAAGCTGTCAGAGGTGGAAAGAGTTTTGAGACACATAGACTGATATTCTGTGGTCTTACTCCTGTGAGGTGTCTTGGGTTCCTCTTAAGAGGATACACATTTGAAAGGCACAGTAGATAAGAACCATCCTTTAAATGAAAAGAGAAGCTCATAGAACTCACTTTTAAAAAATAAGCTCCATTAACATAAGTTCAACACCGTTATTTGGAGCTCAAGCCTCAGGAAGAGACAAAGCTGAAATCTGTCCTCACATCAACACTCAGTCCTGTGATAATCCAAGCATTGACATCAAAGTCAGTGAAGCTGGTCTACACATCTGCAAGCCAAAAACATGGTGTCTCCTTTATGTATTAACACAGAGACAAAATGTGATAACCACATATCTTCCTTCAATGAGTGTCTGACACATACCTGAATGTGGGTTGTTATTTATATTTCCCCAGGAATTATGCATAGAACATGCAAAGTCTTCTCTTACTTAGCTTTGACCTCCAAGGTACTCTTTCTCCCACATCTTCCAGGACCATTTCACTAAAGGCAAATAGTTATCAGTTCAGTAATGATCCTGAGTCCATTGGCCGGATCTGTCACTTCCGGCCTGAACAACAGTTGCATCGACAGCATGTGTTTTGCCCCCAGATGTCCAGTCCTAGTCCTCCACTGAGTCAGGGCTGATGAAGGCACCACTGGCCCAGGTGTGACACATCTAGCACTGCATCAAACATGCTTGGCAAGAAAAGGAAATATCAGACAGTGAGGAAGGAAGGAATAAAGCAGCACGAGGCAGGAAAAATGTTGGAGTGTCAAATATGAATTAAATGGAGAGTCAGAGATCGAGCAAGGCCAAAATTTGGTAGCATAGATAATTTGTCTTGGATGTGCTCATTTAAAACAGTAATTCTTGTTTATGTGCATTTTTTACAGCATTTTCTTTGGAAAACATTAGGGTTCTTGGCAAATCACCTCAAATTCTCCCAAGGAACAATTATGATAAATAGTTTTAGAACTACCACAAAGTTGGCACAGATGGGAATAATCAGGGGACAAAAGACAGTGGGCAGCAGAGGAGGAGATGGCACAGGGCTGATGGGCCAGAGCAGATGGGCCACAGAGGCCGGGAGCCACCCCTGCCACACTCGCTCTTCTTTCTCACCAGTCTCCTCCCACTGCCTCCTCTATTCCCCTGCTTTTCATTCTTCAAACTAGGAGCATAAGGAGAAAGTGTCACACCTCCCTTCCTATCAGCCTGAACTCAGGAACTCAGTAAATTGATGACTGAATGATTAAAACGAATGACCTAAATAGACCTAAATATTAAAACAGACAATCTGAACCTGCTGCAAAACAGGTTAGGTAAAATTCTCAAAGACACTGGCTCAGGGAAAGACTTCTTGAACAAAACCTCTATAGCACAAGAATTGGCAGAAGAAATCAACAAATGGGACTTCATTCTTTTAAAAAGCTTCTGCACTGCAAAGGAAACCACCAGCAGAGCAAAAAGGCAGCCAACAATGTGGGGAAAAATCTTTACCACCTGTTTCTCAGACAAAGGGCTACTATCTAGAATATATAAAGAGCTTAAAAAAATCATCCCTCCATGATGTTAAAGACCCAATTCAAAAAAGGGCGTCTGAGGGCCGGGGGTTTAGCTCGGTGTTCCGGAGCCTGTCTTGCAAGCGCAAGGGCCTGGGTTCGATCCCTGCTAACTACATATGATACTAGGCATGGGGACTCACACGCCCAGCAGCAATCAGTACCACACACCACAGTGCCGGGCGTGGTGTCTCATGCCTGTAATCCCAGCACTCGGGAGGCAGAGGCAGGAGGATTGCTGTGATGTGAGTTGGAGGCTGGGCTCAGGGCCAGCCTGAACCACAAAGTGAGTCTCTGTCCAAAAAAAAAAAAAAAGTTAGAGTCTGATAGCATGGGTAATTCTCCTGATGCTTTCAGCTTTGTTCAGCTTGGGCTGGAAGAATGGTTGATTTGGCCTCCACACTGGGCTGTATCTTGTCACCTTGTGAATTTTTACTTTGAGACAGAATCTCATTAAGTCATGAAGTTCAACAAGCTAGGTTCAAATTTATGATTCTCCTGCCTTTGCCTCACAGAATTCTGGAATTCAAGGCATGTACCACTACAGCTAGCTAAATTCAGGTCATGTCTAGAGGTCCAGATGATAGTTTGCTCTCCAGGAAGCCTTGTTCTGGCCACAGAGAGTTTCTCAGAACTCCTAGTATCTTGCCTCCATGCACCATACCTACGGATGTACACAACCATCTCTCCATTTGCACTTTGAATTTGCACCGTTTTGAGCACAAATCCAGCAAGGACTCCACATCACAATTTGGGGTGTGCATTTTAATGCTGAACGGTAATCTAGAAATTCTGCCGATAGTGAGGGTAAATCTAGGATGGACCTCTCACTCAGTTGATGCAGATACCTGTATAATGTCTTACCTCTGAGTTTGTAAAGACTGTGTGTACAGTGATTCCAAAGAAAAAATGAATTTAACACAGTCAGATTCAAATTATATTATCCATCAAATTGTACCTAGTGGCTGTTGGCCAGTTTTTTATTATGATAACAAACACCAGAGACAATAAACCCAGGAAGCAGAGGCTGATTCTGGCTAACGGTTCTGTGTCTTCCTGCTACTTTGAGGCAGCGGTAGCAATGTCACAAAAAGTCACATGGTGGAACAAGAGCTGGGCATCTCAGCACGAGGAGGCTGAGCAGAGCGGGGAAGGGCTGGAGCCGCTGTCCTCTTCAGCTCACCACTGTGGACCCACCTCCTGAAGGCTCTCCCACTTCCTCAGAGTGCCTTCCGGGGACCAGGGTGTCAAGACAGCAGCCTGGTGGAAGCAGGCGGCCTGGTCTAAGCAGATTAGCTCATCCCCATGTACCCAGCTCCCATGATGGAGGTTGTCACTGTCTATTCCAAATGTGCACTAGTGAGCATCAGAATAAAACGTGCTAGCAAACATGAGGTATTACAGCAGCGGGACAGAGCACAGGCTACAAACACTAATGGGTGCACGCTGCAAGCTGGAGATGTTGACCTCTCGATAGGTATGGAAAGTAACAAGTCAAATTCGTAAAACATTTAGGGATTGTCTTCTTTTTTGGTATTTTTAAATGGACAAATAGAAATTGTATGTATTTACTGTGTGCAGGATGTGGTTCTGAAATATGTCCACTCTGTGGAATGGCTACAGAGATCCAGTTAGCATCTGCAATATCTCGCACTCTTAGGGTTGTATGGTGGGAGAACTTCACAGGCAGTGTCTGAGCAGTCTGCGAGAATGCAGTTTCTATCTGTAGTGACCATTTTTAAATTCATCTTCAGGAGTGATACTACCAAACAGATTAGTGATTTTCATCCTGGCAGGTTAATAAACTCAGGCGACACATGTGGATTGTTTTCACCACACGTAAACCGCAGCCTTTCCCTCCCCCTGTCCCACCTTTCCTCTTCTCTCATAGCTCCCTTTCTACATGCATGCCATCTTCGTCTTATTGTGTTTCATACAAGTTCCTATATAAAAAATTGTGTTATTTGCCTGAGTCTGACTTATGTCCCTGCTCTGAAGGTCTTCACGTCCGCCCATTGTCCTGCTACTGACCCGATTTCACCCTCCCTCTGGCTGCATAATACTCACTTGTGTGCGTGTTCCTCAGTGTCTGTTCCCACTCCACAACTTGGCCTGTGTAAACTGGAAAATGATAAACACGGGTGTGTCAATCTCTCTATAGTGTGCCAAATTTAATTTTGGTGGGGAACAGAGGAATGGTATAGCTGGATCGACTGCCATATCAATTTTTGATTTATTTTTTCTAAATTGTGAAATAGGTATGTTTTATATACATATCATGATCACACTCAATATTGATAATTTGCACCACTATATGACATTGCTTAATTCTCATTTTTCCCATTCCCCTACCCACCTTACACCCCCACCCCATACATACATAAGCTTTGTTTCCAGTTTTTTACTACCATCTCAATTTCTTCTTTCCCCTCATTACTTACCCCTACCCCGTTTCTCCTTGAATAGTTTATATTGTACAATATTTCAAACTCATTTACACTTTTAGTTTCTCATATCAGAGGAAAGATACAGTATGTCACTTTTTAATTTCTGGAGAAGCCTTCGTTCTGATGTCCATCATAGCTGAACTAATTTAGATTCCCACCGAGGTATGGAGGGCTCCTTTTTCCTGCACCCTTACCAGTATGTTTTTGTATTTGTTCTTTTTCTTTTGTCTGTATTCTTGTTACAGCCATTGTGACTGTGATTAAATGAAATATCAGTACAGTTTGATTTGTATTTCCTGGTGACTCAAGATGATGACAATTCCTTCATATTCTTATTGGCCATTTGAACTTCTTTCCTAAAGTGTCTGTTAAGTTCATTTGCCCATTCAATGATGAGGCTCTTTGTGAGTATTTGAGTTCTTTATATATTCTGGATATTAATCCAGTATCAGAAGAGTAGCAATAGGCTATTTTGGTCCTTTTTGCCATCTGTATCCATGCAGATTCTTTTTAATTGACGTAACCCCATTTGTTGATTCTTGTTATTATTTCCTGTGCTGAGAAAGTCCTATTGTGGAAGTCTGTCTGTGAACTCGATTTAAGTATTTTCCCTCTGTGTTCTAACAGTTTTGGTCTTTGGCCTTGTGTTTAGGACTTTGGTCTATTTTTAAGTAAATTTTGTATAGGATAAAAGGTAACAATTTAATTTCAGTCTTCAACACATGGATATCAACTTTTTTTTCCAGCATCTTTTTTAAATAAGTCATCTTTTCACCTTAATCAAGAATCAGATGGCTCTCACCATGCTTTTGTGTCCTCTGTTCTATTTCATTGTTTTATGTGTCTATTTTCTGTACCATGTTGCTTTCGTTGTCATAGTTCCATAGAATATTTTGAAATTGAGCAAGGTAGCCACAATATTGTACAATAGATATTTTTTAAAAGAATATAAAACTCTGCTTGTGAGATTTTTATTGTTACTTGTTTTCTGAAAGTGAATCTATGTACTTTATTCTATTTGGTACAGAGTTAAGCATGGGAACATTAGCAAATATAAGCCTACTGAAACTTGAAATATTTTGGATAGTATTTTCACAGCATACTTAATAAAACATAAACTTAAAAGGAAATTTGCTATTATAGGCTTTTTGTGTTCATGAAATAGAGTATAAAGTAGAAGTATCTACTAGAGATCTACAGTTCTTATTTTTTAAAAAAATAATTCAGAGGCCAATAAGGATAGTCAGAGCAGTGGTTTTTGAATTAGCTGGGGAAACGGAATGACCTAGTTGTGTTTGTGCAGGTGCAGATTAACATCCTCACCCCGGTCTCCCCGAGTCAGATCTGGGAGTTGGATCTGGATGCTTCTAAATTTAAGCCTTTCTCAGATAAAGCTTAAGCATGGCTGGAGAGTGTTCTGAAACTGGCTGGCAAGACACTACTCACATTAATCTTTTTCTCTGTCCTTTTGTCACTATGATTAATTAACTATTCCTGCCAGAGGCTATTATTAGGCAAGAACACTCAGGTTTAAAAGAGGTCAGCACTGACCCTACCCCATTTGCTGGTACAGGTCACGGTCCAGGACCGTCCACCTCCAAAGTATGCTTTTGCTGTTTTATGAAGCTTCTTTCTTGGGTCTGCAAAGCGTATTTCATTCAGAAATCTCTGAAAGTATTCAAAGAAGGTTTGTTTGGCATCTACATATGCAGCTGCATTATATAATCAGATGATAAAAAGTACATTTCCTGCCTCTAAAAAAATTTAAAAGTCGATTCAGAGAAGAATAAAACCATAAACAGTGAAACAGAAAGAGAAGAAGTTGTATTTGTCAGAGGTCTCCAGAGAAACAAGTCCAATGGGACATCATCTTAATCACAATGACAAAATGCTAAGATACCATATAAAAAGGAATGCTTGCTCTGGCCTACAGCTTTGGAGCTTCCAGCAAATGGGCACGGCAGTCGCTCTAGGCTGTGTTGAGGGAAGGGGCATGAGAAGGAGCAAATGGTCACCTCTGTCCAGGGAGACAAAGGAGAGAGAGAAGAAAGGGCCAGTGACCGCCTCTGGGGACATCCCAACCACCTCAGTGCCTCCTCACAATACCCCTACCTCAACCGCACTGCTATTGGGGCTGTGGGTGAAGTTAAGATCCAGAGAGTAACACAAACATAAATAGACCAAATGAGAAATGGGTAAAGAAGTTTCTAGGAAGAATGAAAATATGTGACTGAGGAGGGAGAGAATGTTCACAATCCACTGCCTCCAAACTGGAGACCAAGGAAAGCTAGCTGTGTGGCTCCAGTCTAACCTGAATCCCTTGTATTTGAAGGAGACCATGGCATAAACTGCAGCTTGAGTCTGAAGCTCCAAGACCAGGAGCTCCCTTAATCAAAGGCAGAGGAAGATGGTTGTCTCAACTCAAGGAAGGATGGAAAATTTGCTGTTGCTTTGCCTTCCTCTTCTGTCTGGGCACTCACCAGGTTGAATGATGCCTGTGCATGTAGGTGAGTCTGGATACTCAGCTTACCACTTCAACTGCTCATCTCTTCCAGATACATGCTCTCAAACACATCCAAAAGTATTTCCCAGCTGTCTGGACTTCCTTTACCCTGGTTAAGTTGACACAAAACAAAACTCATCATTAATGCAGATACAGCTGCAAGAAAAGGAAGCAAGTGGTCTAAGAGAGTTTCCAGTGAAATGTCTCACCAGTATGATGGTGCAGAGCTTAGTAAAGAAGCAGAATGAAAGGGTTGGTAACTTCATGAAGAAAATCGGAAGTGGTGTTTGACTTGGTTCTTGACCTCTGCCACGTACAGAGGTAGTGTAACTAGAGGTCCTCCCTTTCTCCTCCTATCGTCATCTTCTAGGGAAAGGCCCTTGAGCTGAAGCGCCACCCTCTGACAGAGCCCTGCAGAAGGTTTTCCGAGTGTGCTCTGGACACAGGCCTGGAACATTCTGGGTGAAGAGGTGCAGGGCCCCAAGTCTCAAGAACATGATTAGAATGCAGCACACGTGCCTCTGACCTTGTTAATTTTGGACTCTATAGATAAGAATAACCAAGAATGGCCAGAGATGGCACTCTAAGACATGGGCCTGGTAGTGTCCACCATGCAGTGCTGTACCTCATGCTGTCAAGGCCAGATAAGATTCAGCAGAAGGTGCTAGAATAAGAGTTAGATGGGGAGCAAGAAAGTGCTCTTGCAGAGAGAATTAACAAAGCAAATGCTGAGAAAAGGGTAGCAGAAGGGTCTGGCCAGGAAGTGGGTGATTCAAAGGTGTGTTAGGAGCAGTGTGAGCTCATATTCCCTTTTGCCTTCTGCCTTCAGCCAAAGCCTCCTAAAAATGGATGTGCTCTGCACCTGCACTAGGACTCTGTCCCAAACACATGCTGGATTCCCCACTCCTGGACCCCTAAGAATGGGACCTTTCTGGACATCAAGTAATTGCTGATCTACTTAAATACATGAGAGTAATGCTAGAGTAAGGCGAGTCCCTATTCCAATATATCTTATACCCTTGTGTAGAAAGGAATTGAGCCATGGAGACACCTGAACATAGACAGAGCCCTTTGGAGACAAGGGATTAGAGTGACTCCTACAAGCCAGGAAATGGCAAAGGTGGCTGGCAACCATCAGAGCTCAGGGACAGTCATGGAGTGTATTTCCCTCGAGGTCCTCAGATGGGACTAACCCTGTTGAGACCTTCATCTCAGGCTTGGAAGACAAAGACCCTCAGCCTGTGGTACACTGTTATGCAGTCTGAGCAAACTATTGTACCTCTCACCAGGATCCCTGCCCCCAGAAGCCTTGCTCTTGTTACATCTTAGAAAGCTCATTTGCACCTTCTCGCTCTTGGAATTTGGGTACGGGGCTCTTCCTCACTCCTCTTAGCATGGACACAGCACTTTCGGTGTTAGAGAATGCTGTCTCTGCTTCCTGGTGGGCCAGATGCTCCAGTAGTCAGTGTGTGGGTCAGCTCATTATTCTAGAACCAGAGGCAGCAACTGGCAAACGGCAGACACTAGTCATGTTTGTTGGGTCAAAGCGACCTGATGGAGAAAGGCAGGACCAAGCCTGTGAGAACGTGTTCTTGTTCAATGCAACATAGCTTCTAAATTTTGACACCTTCTCTGTGATAGAAACTGAATAGCCCCTAGTGATGCACAGATGAATGAAACATAAGAATCCATGAATTAATAAGCTCACAGCCTAGTGAGAAAGACCCTTAAATACACTTCCACAGTACCACATGGTACACAGAAAGGTGGAACTGAGGATGTTAATTCTGTCCAGATCCCAAAGGAAAGGAGCAAATGCATTCAAATGCCAGGCTGGGGGCACTGCACACACTTCTGAAGGCGACAGCTGACACACAGGCTGATTTGTTGACTTTAGCTTTCCCTGCTGTGTTTATTTGACCAATGCGGCATTTCCCTGAGGAGCGGGTGATTAAGTGTGGCTTTATGGAGAAAGATCAGTAGGTGGCACAGTTCAGAACAGCCACTGCCTGAATTATGTCTCAAACCCCTCCCAGGAATAAGGTCTGAAAAGGCGGTGGGAGGGACTGTCATAATGACTCTGCTGCGTGGTGGAACGCAAGTCCCAGGTGCAGGGCAGAGGGCAGGAAGCTGCTACTGCGAGCGACCTACAGAGAAGCAGTCTAGGCTTCAGAAAGGCCTCTCCAGACAGAGCACTCTGCAGGCCACTGATACTTGGGATGACGCTGGGGCTGCCCAGCTGAGCCCTCTTTCCGCCTGAAGAAAGTCTGTGGCTTTGCTAGAGCTGCCATGACAAAGTTCCACAGCCCGAGTGGCCTGGAAAACAGAAATCTGCTTCCCTCTGATTCTAGAGACTATAAATGTGAGCCCTTGGTTTCAGCAAGATGGCTGCGAAATCTCTTCCCAGTGTGCTCACGTGGCCTTTATCCCATATCTGCCTTCACATAGGACGTAAGTCACCTTGGATAGAGGTTGATTCACTTCATGGCACTTCATTTCAAAGGCCCATCTCCAGATACCATCTTGTTCTGGGTGTTAAGACGTCAGCATAGGAATTTGCAGAGGCCACAGCTCAGTCCCAAATGCCCACAAGTTCCGTGAAACAGAGTGTTTCTGCTCTGAGGTAGATCATACCTTTGTGCTTCCTACGAGAGTCATGGTTTGAATACAGGAATAAGGTCCAGAAATCAAGGGCTCAGTCCCAGTGTGGTGTCATGGGAGGGGCTGTGGCTCGGCCCTTGGGCTGTGTCTTCCCAGGGGCATGTGGGGCCCTGAGCCCGTCCTCTCTGCATTGGATGGAGATATGAGCTCTGTGCTGACACGTGTTCTACCACGGTGTATCACATTGCTGCCTTCACCGGAAGTGAAGAAAGGCTGGCGCTGTGTCTGTGACTGTCCCGAACTGAGCAGAACGAACTGCACTCTGTGTAAGTTAGTCCTCAGTTATTTTGTGGTGCTACTGTAAAGCTTTATAACACCGTGAGGACACTCAAACTTGTGAGAAGGGACAATCCTTTCTAACCTATGCAGTTTTCTATTCTTTTTCTGAAGTGTCAGAGTCCTCTGGAAATTAGATCTCCCACAAAAGAGCATTAAACATGCCTTCTCACAGCTTAGCCACGGAAGGGTCTGCAAAGCTAGATTGGAGCTCCGCAGCTGTGGGCACTGAGATCAATGCAGGAATGAGCTGAGAAGTCAAAAGCACGGGTGAAGGTGTTTTTACCCCACATGAACAAGGTAATGGAACTCTCTCACGGAGAGCGCCTGATTTTTGAGGAGTCCACCCACATCTACACTGTTTAATCTTGGCCACCTATCTCTGCTAAAATGGCCCAGCATAGAGAAGAAAATAAAACTAACCACCAAACAGTTAAAATTCCTACAGATGGATTCAAAATTATCTTTAACAGAAACTAAGAGTCTTCCCCAGCAACCTGATTCCCATCTCACCCAAGCCACATCTGTGTGAAGGAGATCTTGGCGAGCTGCACGTCTACCAAAGGTTGCACAGTCCATAGCAGTTATCTTCCCAGCAGCTCAGCTACTGTATCCACCATACAAGCTGCCAAGCTTAAAGCTCAAGATCTGCAGAGCTGTGCAGCGAAGAAAGCTCAGGACAATGCTGGCTGTGCTCCAAACCTCACTTCTTGTGTTATTTCGTCTATGAAGGCTGGTCCTTACAACTATGACTTAATAATCTCTTTACAATGACTTTTGGGGGGCTTTGGCTGGTGATAATTACACCTCTCCCTTCCATTTTATCTGAGACTAGTTGAGAATTAGACATCGGTGACTTCAGAAAGACAAAGACTATACTTCAGATATTCTACTTAAAATCACCAGACAGGACGACATGAATTCAGTCAATAGCCTCAAGTTCAAATATTACCTTCTTAATATTCACTTCAATTTTCAGTTTACTCCTTAGGACAATGAGCAATAGCAAAAATGCCTGGCTGGCCAGGGTCTTCCCTGGTGACCTGACCACATAACAAAGAAAAGACACAGAGAAACCTTTTATGGAGTGGGAAGCTCTGAAAGAAGCATAACATAGAAGGAACTGGACCAAACTTTCTTCTTGTAAACCTGTCTGTTACTTAAGTCACATCTACTTCTGTGGGAAGGAATGAGTAGAGACAAAGAAGGTAAGAAAGACTAGAGGAGCCCGCTCCCGGCGCGGGGGCAGGGACGGGGAGAGCGCCGCCGCTGGCTGCAGGCTGCAGTCTCACACCCTCTCGTCTTCATGGCAACTGCACTTCCAGAAATTTGTCCAAGTAAAATACTCAGTGATGCAGCCAACCATGCGTTAATCCTCTTTAACATTAAAACAGAAAAAACTTTAAAATTTTTAAAATCAAAATGATAAGGAAAAAGAATAGTATGTCTCCACTAAGGTGTTTCATATTTGCTTTTAATGAAATAGAAACATGTTTATTGGTGAATATTTTTTATTATTTTAATTTTCAGATAGAGTCTCACTATGTAGCCCCGCCTGGTCTCAAATTCATGATCCTCCTGTTTCATCTTCCCAAGGATGGGCTTACTGGCATATGCTACCATGCCTGTCATGTACAGGCAATTTTTTTTTGTACAGGCAATATTCAAAAAACAACAAAATTGCATTGAAATAGCTAATTTCCACACAATATTCAGGTTTTTTGAAAAAAAAAATGAGACAGATTTTTTAACTGCAGGTACTTTTTTTATACATTAATAAATATTTTCCAAATGTTGTAGAAGAAACATACATTATTATGATGAGAAAATGGTTACTTTTTTCAAATTCCCAGCTTCTTCAATCCAGTATGTCAATTATGTATCAGATACAATAAAGTAAAATACTTTCATTTTCATTCTTTAGTCATACATTAAACAAAAACAAGCCTAACCTTCAGAGTGTAATATCATGAGTAACAAACAAGCATTCATAGCTATATGGATATTCCCATTAGTGTATAAAATTGGTGAGAAAATATATATTTCATCTTCAAAACTGATGATAAATGTCTAAATAGCTATTGATTCTAGAGAATCAAATAAAGGATCAGATACGTTGTCTTTGACTCTACTAGTGAACTGAACTTTCTGTTCCCAGTATTTTTAATAAGCATGTCCTTTGCAAATTTTGGTATCTGTGCAATACTTGGAACATATATGCCAAGAAATTATTCTTTAGTTATCTGAAATACAAATTTGACTTATGATTTTGTATTTTTATTTTCTCAGTCTGACAACCCATTTATGATGTCTTCCACAATAGTAACATTCTGTGCTCTGAATATCTATTGCTCCGACGGCAGTGGGGCCAGAACAATTGGATTAACCAGAAGTCAGTTCATCAAGCTAAAGCTGAAGCTTTGTACTGCAGAGGAAAGCACTCCCATGGAGGAGGACACTAAAGATGCCACGCTTGAAAGGCTCGCTGTGCTGTAATTGCCTTCGAAGCCCCTCACCATCTCCACCCCTGTGCACAGTCCCAGATAAAACCAGAGCACCAGGGAATGAAGCGTCCTCATTTCCGAGCTAATCCTAAATGAAATATGTGGGAGCCCAGCAATCTTTCCCCACTCTGGGAGCGGCCACCGCTCACCCCTGCACCAGAGGTGCAAGAGCAAAAGAGCCCAAGCTGCTAAGCACATGGTTTTCCTGGGAGAGGAAATCGGCAGAAATAAGGTCTTGAGCAGAGCTGTTCTTTGCAATGAGCAGTGAGGAGAACGGGACAAGTGGCATCCGGAGGCCCGGTCGCAGGGTGTGGGAGGCCTATTTTCACTGTAAGTGTGGGGATGACTCTTTGAGGGTTGAGAAGAAGAGTGAGGTGAATCACGTCTGTTTCACGAGATCATGCTGGATGTGGCATAAAGAAGGATCCACAGAGCCAGCACAGGAGCATGTGCCGAGAAATCCTGCTACTCGGGAAATGGAAGCAGGAAAATCATGAGCGAAACCCTGACTCAAAAAGAGGGGAGTCTCCGGGGATGTGCTCCATGTTTAGCAGCCCTTGTCAAGGTGTGCAAGACCCTGGGCTCCTTCCCCAGCAAGAGAAGGGATCCACAGTGGAAGCAAGAGTAAAGTTAGGCATGAGGGAAGCTCTGCACAGCACACTGGCTGTAGTCCCAGAACTTTGGGATGGGAGACAGAAGGATCACAAGTCTGAGGTCCATCTGGGCTACTCAGTGACTTATCAAGTCCTCGTATCAAAAATTTAAAAAATACCATAGAATCCTTTGGAAATGTGAAGAACTTGGGTTCAATCTCCAGTACTCCAAAGAACAAATAAATAAATAACATACTAATACTCCTATTATAAATATTTTGTTATAAATACATATAAATGGGCCGAAGATTTAGATCAGTGGTTCCAGCACCTGTCTTGCAAGTGTAAGGTCCTGGATTTGATCCCCAGTAACCACATACAATAATGCCAGTCATGGTGACTCACACCCACCAGCAGTCAGTATCACAAACCACAGTGCCGGACCTGGTGGCTCACGCCTGTAATCCCAGAACTCGGGAGGCAGAGGCAGGAGGATTTATGAGTTCAAGGCTGAGTTCAGGACCAGCCTGAACTACAAAGCAAGACCTTGTCTCAAAATCTAAAATACATGCATATTTAAAAGAATTAGACCAGAATCAGAAGTGTGTTGAAGAAGCACAACAGAGAAATACAGACCGGCAAATGTTGGTAGGTTCTGAGTGTATTTTTGAAGGTTGGCCTTCTACACTGTGTAAAAGAAGTGGGCTAACGCAGTCCAAGTCAAACTTTTTGGCCTAAGAGACTGAGCAAACAGAAGCTCCACTTACTGAGATGAGAAAGGGCAGAAAGGATGCAGATTTTAGGGTGAAGAGGGAGTAAGATGATAAAATTTTTGGCTCCAACACCCCAAGTCTGAGATGCCATCCAGCATACACATGTAGACACTGCGGGGATGTGGGTTTGTGAGATGGAGTTGTAGGCGAAGCTCTGACTGTTCACAGAGAATGAACACAACAGAGAGGAGATGGGCCCGTCACAGACAGACCAGGAAGGCATCACAGAGAAGGAGCCACAGGAAGCCCGAGGGATCCCGCGCAGCAGAGGAGGGCAGCATCACAGAGAAGGAGCCACAGGAAGCCCGAGGGATCCCGCACAGCAGAGGAGGGCAGATCACAGGAAGGAGCGAATCTCTGCCAAGCCCTGCTGCTGGCAGGGTAACGGGACTGAGGGTGGGCCCGCGTTTTCTCAACAGGAACATCTGGTGGTAGCTTCACTCTTTCACAAAACACCTCCTGAACTACGCCAGGGATCAGTCACTACATCAGGAGCCAGGGCGCAGGTCAGCAGGCTATGCCCTTCTTGGCACAGCTGAGTGGCCCAGGGGGAAAAGCAGCAGCTCAGCAGACAGTGGCACGGGCTTGCTGTGCTGCTGCTGCCTGCCCTGTACACACAGAGTACTCAGGAATACTGTCGTGTTAAAGTCTGAGACCTGTATGACTAATATGTAACTGACTGGGTACAAGCCAAGTAAGGCCAGTCATTCCTTCTGCACCCAATGTTTGCAGGAGGACTGGCTTCCAAAAACAACGCACACATGTGGTTTGATAAAATGTAGAAGTAAAGAGATTTACTGTAGCAAAAGGAATCTTGCTGTGATCACTCTAAAGCATCTCTCACTTTGAACACTGTTCTGTCACTCTCGACACCTTCTGAGGCAGGGCCCTCATCTTTTGTTGGGAGTGTTTCTTCACTGCTACCCCCTGTCCTAGACTAAATGTATGTTTAAACAGCGTACACTAAGGTGCATCCTCTTCCACCTCACAAACAAAATCTGGCACTATGTGACTTCTTGCTTTTTCCCAAAATAAAAATAACCTGAAAAATAAACATTTTGAGTCAATTCAGGACAGCTAACTAGAGATGCTCACAGCGGAGACTTGCAAACCTGCTTCAGGAGGTACAGGGACAAGGGATGCATGCAGACAAAGTGAGAATGAGTGCTCTGAGGGGGATTAATGGCAACGGCAATTTTACTATCATAATTTTAATGCAAAGATTCACATTTTTATCGTGCCTCGTGTGTGTGCTTGAACTCATGCATGTTTTCGCATTTCACTGTAAGCCAGAGTGAGCCCACTGCACTTTTAGCACCGGTTAGCAGCGTCCTTCACAGTTCGCACCCTTAGTTCTGTTTTGTCGTGTAAGGAGCTTGCTGACAGTCTCATTCCCAGCATTCTTCACCCAGCATGGCTTCTTGGCTGACGTCACTTGACCTACCTGGGTTCACGGTCTCCACAGGTCTTGGGGTTTTGTGATCCCAGAAAACCAGTCCATGACAAACCCCACGATGCCAAGACCTGAGAAAAATGATGCCTGGAGACTAAGGACAAGCTCTGTATCTTCTCTAGGTTTCCTTTTTGTCTTTTTTTCTTTCGCTTTTACTGACATTGACAAAGAGAGAGTTGTGTTCATAAAGGACAACAAAAACAACTATCTCTGAAAGTCTTCGAGAAATTAGTGGGTAGTATTTTCACCAAGAAAACACCTCTCATGACAATTCACAAGTCTGCTCTGCTCTGGAAAGCTAGCTGTCTGGGCCTCTCACTGACAGAGAGGCCCCTCAAGTGCTCCGTCCCACAGTGAGTGTAAAGTTGGAAAGAGGTTTTGACTTACTTCGGTCATTTTCTCTCGTGACCTGTGGTAACACTTCTGAACTCCTTTTCGGAGCTTGGTTACCTGCTGGCCACCTGTGTTCAAAGACCCCATTGCTGTGCATCCTGAAAGGCCCACCACCTTCAGCAGTGAGCTGGCAAGAAGCAGTCAGAAAGCCGGGCAGAGGCCAGGACGGGCACACAGCAGGAGCACAGACAGGAGCCTTGGTCAGGCCAAGCAGGACCCCAGCTCCCTCACCCAGAGAGCGGGCATGAAGCCTGCCTGATCCGAGGCCTGTGGCCAGAAATATTTGATATGGTGGGAGTGAAAATACTGTAATGGTCCCAGCTAAACAAGTTCCTTCCCTCTGAGCTCAGAGTCCAGAGGAAAATCAGTCTGAGGATTCTCCTAAAAATGGGAGCAAGTTGTGATTTGAATGTAATGTTTCCGTCTTAGTGCAAGCATTTTAACAATATATCTGGGCACCAGACAGATACGCAATCTGATAACTGGAGCATTTGGTGCTTTCATTTTGCTTATCTATGTTACCCCTTAGGAAGAGCAGGTTCCTCTCTCCATAAATGCTCTTTGAATCAGTAACATGTTCAGCCTCGATTTTAAGGCAGTTTTTAAATTAGCACATGATTATTCAGTTGCTTCTTTCTGGAGAAGTTCCCCAGAGTAACTTTCTAAATATTGCTCTTATCTGAGCCAAATCGACTGGAAATGGCAGAAAACATTACTGTAGAGTTGCTCTATAAGATACTAGAGCAGCTTTTATTAATCACAGCAGAACTCAGGATCACTGGCTTTGATTTATCATTTTCACATTTTACAATGACATTACCCAGATAGAAGTTGTTATGATGAGAACCCAGTCACCAGAGACCAAAAGAGCTACAGCTCTGCTTTCAGAAAGAGACTTGCACATATCAGTGAAGGACACACTAATAAAGACTGGTCTGGAACATTTCTCCGTGTGACGACTGGCTTATCAGCAGCGTCCCTGCAGCAGAGTTGGAAATTACATAATTGCCAGAAACCGTAGATATTTGACTTGGCAAGAGCTCTAGGTTTATCTGATTTATTTTTGTAAGAATTGGGCCCCGTGGATATTTAGAAATGTTTCACAAAAGCGCAGTAAAATACAAATGACACAAGCAAAACCCCACTTTCAAAGGCAGCCTCCACCTCCATCGTCACTGCTGTGATAACACAAATAAACCAAAGACAAACCTCTGGCAGCGGGGCTGGGTGAAAACACTGCTCTAACTAAAGCATCACGGTTGCCACAGCTGCACGTTTCCTCCTCGTGAGAGCTGCTCCCTCAGCTCCGCTGCTCAGTGCGCGACGCGGAGCACAACCCTGGGCCTCACGGACACGCGGAGGACAAAGCCGCACGCATGCGCAGGTGCATCCGGACCTGTGTGCACCCTGCGAGGGGGCCGCGCCCTGTTCAAGAAGAGAGAGCGACAGAGCTGTGCCAAGCTGAATACTCGGGCATCAACAAAGAGGAATGCCTTCGGTTCTAAAATTTGAAATTGTGTGCCCCAGAGCAGATACCAAAGACCCATACAGTACTAAACCACTTTGGAAAATTCAGAAGCAGGTAGATTGGCAAGGATCTTCTGTTTTTCTTGAAGAGAATAAAGTCTTGAAAATATATCTATTAGTAATATAATTGCACTAAAATACAGTGTGTTACACAGATATGCTGAGATACTCCATCACAAGGCTCTAACAGCTCACATTCTTTGGTAAGAGCATGTGATCCTAACTTAGAGCCTCGGCCTCCTGGCTAGAATGTCAGGGGATGTGTTAGAGGACATTAAATTACACGAAGTTGAATAATGTCACAGAGGAAGGTAACAAGGCTGCAGTGGCCAGCAGAGTGTCATGTTGAACCTTCCTGCAAAGTGCAGTCATATTCCCAGAGACAGTGAAAACTGAGCTACAAGTTGAGTGTTAAGCAGTGGGTACAGATACAGAAGAGCAAAACTTGCCTTTAGAGAAACTAAAAGTACAGGAAAGCAGAACAGTTCGGATGACGGGCAAGTGCAAAAGGCGTAGACCCGGAAAAGCACCCAAATTGCTCGGCAGTGGGGAGGAGCCTCATGCGTTCACGTTTTAAGCAAAAAGAAGGGGTGGCCGTGGACGGCAGTGCCGGCGAAGTCACGGGGTGATTCTAGACAGGGAAACGCAGGGCCTGGTGTTAAATTTGGTCCGTTAGGTATGTGAGATAAAAAACTGGGGCCAAATGTATTAGAGGCAAAAGACAAGAAAAGGAGTTTGCAGTTTGCTTACAAAGCTATACGGTACACAGAGCAAGTTCACAATTACAAGACTATCTTGTGTGTACTCCGAAGTTGAGGAGTAAAGATATAGAGCAAAACTGGAAGAAAGAAGTTATAAATACAGGAGAGGAGATTAGAATGAACCCCACATACCTGGACTGCAGCTGGAGGGGCCACGACTTTTAGCCCCATAGCAGGTAAGGAGATTCCAAGGCATGAAAACGTGTGTGTGTGTGTGTGTGTGTGTGTGTAACAGTACTCCATCCACCCAAGGGCACAGAAGCAGTGACATACTCAAAAGATCTGTATGTTCTATATGTTGGTTTCTTGGCTCTATTGTTTGCTACAAGGAAATGGATCTCTGGAGAAACTGCTAAATCTGGGGCTGGAGAAAAGAGAAAGATATGTCTAGAGAATCTCATTATTCTACATAGTAACAAAGTACTGAAGGAAATGTGAGTTGTATTTCAAAAACACACAGGAATTCACCTCAGAGAAATCCATTGGTCCAATCTGGAATAGTCTAAGCATGAAAAATGATGACAATTAAAGTTATGAAAAATGATAACAATGAATTGTACCCACAGGATAAATCATTTTCTATGAGTCCATACTTACAAAATGAGTGAGTCTGGGTAAAGAAAAACTGCATTATTAAAGTTCAGTAGAACCTAGTTATATTGATGGGATAATGAAACTAGAAAATCATTAGTGGAAGCTTAAAGTAGAGATGAGAGTGTGAGGAGAGGAACTGAAGATTCGCCGTCTATTGTAATAAATGTTCTATTACTTACAAAGGGACAAGTAGAACTTTATAATGAAGAACATGTATTTGATCAAGTCATCAGGTGTTGTGATCCTCTTAGTGAGATGCACCGGAAACCACAGTGTTATTCAGGGCACCTGGATCCATGATCTGAATCTGACATGAAGGAGCTCAGACTGAAAGGACACTGCAAAATATTTGGCTTATAAGTTTCAAAAGGTCAAAGTCAGGAAAACATTCTTAAAAGGCTGAAGAACTATATTAGAGATATAAGGCTAAAAGACATGAAAGTTAACCTCAACTTGCGATCTTGCATTTAGTGTGAAGCAAAAAATAGTAAATAAACAAAATTATATTGAGACACTGATAAATGCCAATAACAACATAGACATGAGGTTATATTAAATTTGACATTGTTGAAGTTACACTATGGTTATGTAAGGGTATATCCCAGTTTATTAAATACACACTGAAACATTTAGGAGTATAAAAATGTGGTATCTCTAACACTCTCCAATACACAGAAAAAAAAAATCTACCTGACACATATCTATCCACCTACCCATATACCTATTTCTCTATCTAGAAATGTAGAGATTAAATGGAACAAAACATAGTTAATGGTTAAAGAAAATAAAAATTTCTTTTACTAGAAACTTATGTATATAGTTTCAAATTACATTAAAATGACTCATACATTTTTGGAGTCAGTTTGATCCCTGCGCTCTCCGCCCACAGTTATAGAATGCGAGAGATATGCAGAGAACTCTGAAAGGCACCATGTGAGCGGAGAACTTTGCTCTCTGCACTGTCTGCAGCAGTGGTCAGTTCTGTGGAGACAATGTCCACCGGGGATAGGTGGCGATGAAGGCAGGCACTGAACAGTCCTGCAGAGGAGCCAACAGATTCCCAAGGTGCTTTGAAATGTAGTGGTAAACTTGGTGACCAAATGGCTGGCAGCAGGGTGGAACTAGGAGAGGTCCTGTAGGACTGGAATAAGAAACGGGATGAGGGGCCAGGAATCTAGCTCAGTAATTCCAGCATTTGCCTGGTAAGTGCAAGATCCCAAGTTCCATCCCTGGTATCACTTACTACAATGCTGGGCATGGTGGCTCACGCCCACCAGCTCTCAGTACCACATACCACAGTGCTGGATTGGGTGACTCGTGCCTGTAATCCCAGCACTGATAATCACGTACCATAATGTGATGGCTCACACCTGCAGTCCTAGCACGGGAGACAGAGGCAGGAGGATTGCTGTGAGTTTGAGGCTTGCCTAGGCTACACATGGAGTTCGGGGCCAGCCTGAACTATAAGGCAAGACTCTGTCTCAAAAAAAGAAACAAGATGAGAAAACTATTGGGAGGGACAAAGTTAGTCCAGCTTGGGAATATCAGTGCTAGTGTCTGGTCATCAGGACAACCTGTGCCCTTAGAATATCCAGTGCTGTGCAACAAAGAGGGCCAAGCAACCCCAAGCATGTTGGCTGCAGCTCATGAGAATCAAGTGTGCTCCGTCCCACGGGGCCTGAGGCAGATGAGACAGGACTGCGGTGCTGATCTACAGTTTAGAAAGCTCCTCCTCAAACCTTATCTGCTATCTGTCAGTCATGGAAGTCTTTCCAATTGAAGATACAATATTTTACACTTATCCTTTTATTCCTGTAGGAAATACTTCCTTGAAAGAGTATACTAGGCACTAAAGATAAAGACTAAAGGATAATGCACAGATCCTGTCCAACAAAGCTCTCAAAGCCCTGTGGATAAAAGTATGAGAACATCATGCTTCATCATGTTTGCTGCATGCACAAGGAGTTGCAGAGGAGACCACAGACAAGACCAGATGGAGAATGAGAGTAGTCCCACCACACGAGACCAAGGGGTGACATGATGGGGAAAAAAAGAGGGTTTAGTGGGAACAAAGTATGAGTAGAGCTGAGCCACTGCAGGGTGGCACGGCCTCCATGGGCAAAGAACCAGGGAGGGGCTGGCCCCAGGGAAGAGGACAGCCACCGTGCCTGGCCCTTCACAGCCCTGGCTTTTTACTCACGGAGTCCTGTTACTACTCATACTTTACAAACAAGGAACAGGAGGCGGAGTCACACAGCCTGCAGAGACACCCGGGCAGTGCTAGCATACAAAACGGGTGCGGGAGGCCGCAGGTCTCCTCGAGATCCCCGTGTGGGGAGAGCGGCGACGAGTGCCCACACCGTGACCCATGAGCCTGTGGGCAGCGTCTCGAACTGCTCTTTGTGGTTGTCTCTTTCTCTTCTTAAAAGCTACCTACCAGGGTCTGTCCTTTGGTCCTCCAGTGCCTCTGAGACTGCAGTCAACCTGGGCAGTGGATGAAATCATGAAGCCTACGGCCTAGAAGCATTTCCCCCAGGCTCCAGCAGCACAAGCACCAGGCATCCCCTGGGACTGGTCCCCTGCGAGTGGCTGTGACAGGTCAGCTGTGGATGTGGCTCTGAGGCCCCGAGCCAGACCTCCTGGGTGCTCCTTGAGTGCAGAGAGCAGGAGACAGGCTCCCCACCCTCCAGATGTGGTATGGGAACATGACTGATGACAGGAGGCCGAGCGGGCCACGGAGGCAAGTGTCACATGTGGTGTGCATCGTCAGGAGGGCTGGGCAGTGTTTGCTCAAAACCAGGGTTTGGTTAATGCTGTGAGGGCTGGACATTCCTGCTAATGGCTGTTGCTAATGGGAAGAATGAAATCACTGAAAGTGAGTGTTGAAAGCAGGATGGAAAGAAAAAGGTGAAAATGAACCATTTGGCTCAGCTAAACAAAAAGTGAAAAACCTCCTCATAATTTTATAAAAGAGCGAGACACTGATTTTTCCATGGGTGCCAAAGTCCTTTGCCTTTCTTTATAAGAGTGCTCACTAATATGTTCTTAACCAGCTCCATCTCTAATCCCATTGGCCATTCTCCCATTGACCCTTCACCCTGAGCACTTTAAGTATTTGTGAAATAACTGTAGACCACAAGCAACTGTAAGAAATACAGAGTATTCTGATCCTTTGCCCACCTTTCCTGAGTAGTACCACAGCATCTTGGAAAGACACAATGCTACATCCTGGCAGGACACAATTCAGATACACTCCCCTGCGGACAGAATGTGGCCATCAGGAGAGTCTTTAGGTGGCCCTTCCTTGGCTGTAGCCCCTTATCCTCACTCTCATTATCTCAGCAACACATCCTCGCTTCCACTTCTGCAATCTTGTCCCTTCAGGGATGTTACATAGCCAGGTGAAGCACTGCCATCCCAGCACTCAGGCGGCTGAGGCAGGAGGATTGCTGTGAATTCAAGGCCAGCCTGAAATGCATAAGGAGACCCAGTCTCCATAAAAATAAAATGAAACCAAAAAGAATGTCATGTAAATGAAACCATAAAGTACGTAGTCTTTGGGGACTGCATTTTAAACTCACCACAATCCCTTCTAGAGCCTTCTGGGTTGCTGTGTATCTACACTCTGTCCTGCACATTGCTTACATGTGTTCCACATACAGGTTGTTTAGCCACTAGCTCATTCCAATCTTACTTTAACAAGTTCTCTAGATAATTTGGGTATGTTTTCAAGTTGGTAACAACTGGGCTCTAGACATGCAGTTTATAAAGATCAGGAAGCACTGTTCTCACTGTCACCATTCCCTGACTCAGAGTCTTTGATGAAGGCATTTTTGTCATCTCAGCCCTACCTTGAATATAGATGAACCTCAGGACATAACCTTAAGGTCAGACACTCACCTGCATATCACACAGTTTCTCTTGCAGAAGCCTAGAGTACAAAGAAAGAGCAAGATAAGAGACAGACAATATGAAACAGGGAAGTAGACCTTTCACAAACAGGAAAGGCACCAAAAGACGGAGGGCGGGATGAAGCAGTGGAGAGGAAGGGGTGAAAAGATAATTAAGACGCATGTGTACACGAGCCAGCTCCTGATGAGGAGTGCAATCAGTAAGGACTATAAACATAAACTAAGCTGACTGGACAAGAAAAACTGAAACAGGAAAAAGAGAAAAATAAGAGCACTATGTATGCTGCTTATCATTGACGAGTAAGTGCATTTCTAAAAGATGAATGTGTCTATTCAACAAATACTTATGGAAGTATCCTACTTGCTGTTCTAGGAAATAGGAAAATGGAGGGAAAAAGGTACAGAGGTGCATGCTCCGAAGTAGCTTTCTCTCTAATGGCACCATTGAAGACCATAAAGAAATACAATCTTATAAAGTCAGCCAGAATAAGTGCTATGAAAAACAAAAAAGCTGGAAATGGTCATAGAAACACTGTGTGTGGGACACGAGCTAGCAGCTGTTCCAGCTGTCCAGGCAGGACGTGCTACTGATGCTGATCAGGAGGAGGCTATGCTGGTGTTCAAGGGGAGGCATGGCAGAGTTTGGCTGCATTCAAGGGGAGGCATGGCAGAGTTTGGCTGCAAGGGCGCACACCCATGGGTGTGTAAATGCTGGGATTAAGGCTGCAACATGATCTGCTATGTGAGAGAAAAAAGAGTCTGACATAAGTCTCAGATGCACAGACTACAAATGAGTTATCATTTATTGAGATCATAACCCTGAGTGGAGAGCTGGTTAAGAGAGCTGAAATTAAAGGTTCTGGGTTAGTCAGGCCCAGCTGGACATTACCCAGCCCAGCATGTGAAAGTACTGGTCACTGGAAATAAAGACCATGTGCAAAGGAGGTCATACTCTGGCTAGAACAGGACGTAGGAAGCACTATTTAGGACAGTGAAATGCCCTAAAGAATCACTGCTAGGAAAACCCTTACCCAAATTCTACTGTCCTTATTGTTATGAAGACACTAAAAGTTGTGATGAATCCAAGCAAGTAATAACACGGAAACCAAGCTTACCAGTATGTAGGAAAAAATCAAGACATGCAGGTATACAGTCTATACAACTCATACATATTTCATAATGAAGAAAAATGTTAAACTGTACACAAATAAATTCTTTTAAATTTGAAGATTATAATTCTAATATTTGGCATGTTAGGATAAACAGTTCACAAAGGCTTACTTTTCTCTTAACTAAATTTTTACTAAATTTCATTATTTTTAACCCAACCATAAACTATAAAATAATAAGTGATAATATTCTGTCGTGTTCATGGCTTTTCTATGTTTGATTCAGTAGACTGAATAGAATCAAGGTAGAAGAATTATCAAGGAATTTTCATGGCTGTGTCTAGATGGTCCCCAAAACTTCATGTGCTCATGGGTGGGGCTTTGGGTGGTCACTGGATCATGGGTGTGTAAATGCTGGGATTAAGGGTGTGTGATAACTAAGTGGGTTTAGCATAGTTCTAGGTGTAGGTCATGGGAGGTCCCACCCTGAGAAGAGATGGCATCACCCAAAAGGATTGCAGCCTGGATAGACAATGAGGGAAAGATGGAAAGCTTCCGCCTACCTGCCGCCTGCCCTGTCATAGACTGTTTCTCCTCTGTGATTCCCCCGCCATGCTGCCCTGCCTTGGAGCCAGACAACTATGGGCTGAAACTGCTACAGACTGTGAACCAACATAAACCTTTTCTTCTTTGACATGTGAGTGTCAGGGGTCCTGTCCCAGCAATGAGAAAAGTAACTTAGCAATAAACCCATTTTCCAGAATATTTATTTCCATAGCTCAAGATGGAACAAATGGTCACTGTGAAGGAAAAGTTCTTTTGGAGTATCCTCAGAGTACTGAGGTACTAGTTATGGTATTCAACTGTCTTACATTTTGAAAAGCTACAAGCTAATATGGAATCTACTAGCAGATCCAGAAATTTTGAATTTTATCATTATACCCTAAAAAAATAAGAAACAAAGAAAGGGCGCACAAGTGAAGCCCATGTCTCAGAACTGATTCTGCAACACCCCCTTAGCACTGTCAAAGGAACGGTGTCTCCTCTCAGAAATCATGTCTAGAATCCGAAATGATTTGCCCAAAGCAGACATGTCATTTAGATCTCTCTCTGTTTGTGGTTTTCTAACATGTTTCTAAAATTTTCTTATGGAGCTACTTTCTAATGTTATTGACAGTAAGAACTGGTAATAAAGATTACATTATGAAAACCAAGTATGGTTGATCTGGAAAGACCAAATAACAATATCATAATAACAGCACACTAGCTTTACTCATTAGGTTGTCCTTACAGACAGAAGAATCAAAGCCAAACAGAAGTTATACACCTACATAGATACACAGCTTTTAGATTCAATTATAAGGAAATCTGGAAAAAGGCATATAATATTTAATTTCACTTTCATTCAGACCAAAAATGATATAATTATATATTTAAATTTTAACCATGAAAGAATTCAAAATTAGAATCCTGTTCTAGGCTATGCAATATGGGAAGAGACCAAAAGTCAAGGAATGTATTAAACATATGAACGCTGAATCACCTAGAGGAGTAACAGAACAGATCAGAGATTACAGCAGTTCTTGGGTGCCATTTAGCCAGATTCATGACTCACGGCCTCATCTTTGCAGAAGCGTGCTTTGTGCTGTACAGTGTTCAGCTCAGAACTCTGTGGTTTTTATTTCTAACTGCTTCCCCAACATTCTGTCCTTAGCCAGCTACTTTGCTGTCTATGCTTCTAAAATAAGAGGGGTGGGGAAAATCATCAAGCCATTTGCTTGTTCACAGAGGTTAATGACTATTTTTTAAATTTCTGCTCCTATAATTAGTGTTGGTGGAATTAAATTATTTAAAGATTTTCTATTTGAGCACTGTGGTCTAGCTGTAGCAAAAAATATAAATAAAAGTAATGGTTAATGTTCACTGATCACTTAAGAGTGCCAATCACTTTCTCGTTTTATAATATTACATTATCACAATTTTTGATGTTTATACCATTATTATTCCATTAAAATTGAGGCAATTAAGATTTAGGAAAACATACAATGTTTCCCAAGATCTCAGGCATGTCAAAGCATTCAAACTCAGGCAACCTGACCTAGACTCTAAGTTATTCTTTGGAGATCTTTTGATATTCAGATTCGGTTACCAACAGTGCCTCTAAAGAAGGGTGCAGAAACCTGCCTCAGTCCCTGATGGTTTCAACAGTCCAGGTGGGTATAGCACGTCTCAAAGCAGCTGTGTGGGTTAAGGGAAAAATCAAAAGAGTAAAATGCAGAGCATTGTTGGACTCTGTACACACAAACTGGAGGTAGGCTGAGAAGGGGCAAACACCAGGAACGCCAGAGCAACTAGCATTCTGGCTGTGTTCAGTCCAAGGACAGAGCTTCCATAGTGTCTTCTCAGTAGGATTCACCAGTGTGAAAGAAAGTTTACACGGTAAAGTTTAGGTCAAAACTCCACACCTAGAACAAAACTCAGCTGTCATGACTAGCTTCAGATGTGCAGAAGACAGAGCAAGGACAAGTGCTTGGGTACACCGAGAATCTGCCCTTCACCTTGGTACCAGACTGAGAAAGAAGGAAGTGGCAAAACACACACGGCTACATATCAAACATTTGAACAATGTTTAGACATGAATTCCTAAAAGTGCAGATGATTGTGATGAGAATATGCTCAGATATGAAGAAATACTACTTCTCTATGAGAAACAAAAGCACATGACCTTGCACAGTGTCTGCATGTCACTTTGGCATCACTCGTGATGTCACAATCTGACGTTCTAAATGAAGATCTAGGCTGAGCAGGGAAGAACAGGAAATGGCGAGGGGAAAATGAAAATCTGCATCACATCAAAAGATTTCCACACTTACAAAAATGAGTCAAACATCTCTCAGGCACAAGAAGAAGGTCAGTCAATCGAACACCTTAGAATCTTTTTGAGGAGCTGGGGAAATGTAAATGCCAATCTCTTCCTTCACCTCTGGGAATTCTCCGCAGCTACTGATAATAATTCAGGTAATAGTCATACAGAGAGGAAAATAAAAGAAGATGAGGAACAAAAGTAGTGGGGAAATAGATTAAAGTACTTGAGGAGGTAAAAACAGTACAATTCTGCGTGCAACAAAATTCATGCAAAAGACCCTGCAGACAGAAGAATGTGTGACTGCAACGGCATCCCTGCCACACTAGGCCAGTTTCCGAGACAGCTGCTGGAAGCAGAGGTCTCCAGGCCGTGAAGGGCATGTGGGCCCACCCCGTCACCGAGCATGAAGAAGAGTGTGCACAGACCAGGGCAGGCAGGAAGCCCCAGTCCAGTGCTGATGGGTCTGTGACACCTGTACCTCAGTGTTTTTGGTTTTCTTTTAAAGCAAAAGATTCAATGCCCAAGTTGTTCTTTTGTGAACTAACACTGTGGTTCTCAGGCTTAACTACACTGGCGGCACTTAGTGATAAATGAGCGGGTTGGAGCTGCAGTTCAGGCGATAATCTCTAAAAGGTTTGCCATCAGGGTCTTAGTCTGTCTGGCCAAGGAAATAAGGCACACACTTAGATTTACTTTGATTTGGATACTTAGATCTAGAAATACGGAAGATTTGAGGCCTTACCTGTTCAAAATCTATATCCTCAAACTAAGTATCCAAGGCCTAGGTGAGGGCAAAAAGGACAGAGGAGAACTGGATTTAGAACATCTTTTGGAGTGAGGGGTGACAGGCTACTACAGTGATTGGTGTGGCAATTGGGAGTCTAGTCCTGGAAATAGTCTCAAGTCGGCCCAGGAGCCGGGTGTCTCTGCAGTAACATTCCCATTTGACCGGCACTGACGTGAAGTTTCTACTGTAAGACACAGAGCAGAAATGAGTGAAAGTGTAGGCTCTGGGAAGGCCGAGGTCTGACCTGCATTGGGAGTTCTGCAGCCACCGTAATCCCCACATTCAGGAGTCTGAGGCAGGAAGACCTGGAGTTCGTGGCCAGCCTGGGCTACACCATGAGTTCAAGGCCAGCCTGAACTATGTAACACAGACCCTGTCTCAAAAACTCAGAAGAGCTAATTGAATAAATAAGAACAACTGGTCTCAGTTCCGCTGGTGCTGCCGAATCAGCAGGAGGAACACATTGTGCTCCACTGAGGGGAAAAGCCTGGACAGGTCTCCATAGTGAGCCTGTCCCCATCTCCTGTTCGGGAACAAAGCTTCTCTTTGCTCTTGATACTGAGATTAATGAGACCACAAAGAACAGAAGACACTTCCGTTGATAATCTGTACAGGATTAAGGTTCTTGTTTTATAAATTCAGACTAATACTGGTGAGGTACAGGTAGGTACACCCAGCAACGGTGCCATAATCACTAAGAAATAGGAAGAGCTTCAATGTGAGCAAAGGTCCCTAAGTAGTGATCTTCAGAGGAGCGGAGAAAATAAATCATTCTGTGTCATCAACTTCATGTTGAAAGCCAAGTCACACTGAGCCTTGGGACGCTCTTCCATGTCACCATTTCTAAACGCTAAATACTTCCGACCATAAACCTGCACACAGACAAATTCATATCAAAAACTACTTGTGCAATTCTTCCTCATAAATGCTTTGTCTTCACTCACACGTGTTAGCTGGGAACAAACGTCTTGAGTTTATGTATTTCTGATACAGGCAACAAGAAAAAAATTCTAGACTTCACCCTTTTTGCTTCCAAACTCAAGGTCTTCTAATGCCCTTGAGATTAAAAATGAATAAACATTCTCTGTTTCCATATTAAGAATGAGCCCGGGACGAGGTACTCAAAAGAGAGTATAGACTCAGAAAAGAGGCGGGACTCTGAGAAATCGGGCGTCCGTCTGAGCACACAGGTGAGCACCTAACCCAAACTCCAGGACGGGTCTCTGGGAGAGAAGCCCTGGGGTCCGCACAAGGAGGAGCACGACAAACTCGGGGGGGCCCTCCAGCCCAGCCAGGTCCCTAGAGAGCAGAGCATAGACTCGGCACACACCTGCTCCGTCTATGGGCACGTCAGGGCGGGCGGGGAGTCCGGCCGGCGCACTGACCATTTTCTGCACAATCTTTCAGATGAGGCATGCAGGCAACTCGAGTCACTCGCTGAGATGTTGCCCCGTGCGGGGTCACCTGTCGTGTAGACGCTGCCTTTGCGCAGCTGGGGGAACTAGCCCCTGCCGCATAACACGTATTTATATTCACACGTGCCTGTTGTGGGAGCAGGGCCAGCAGATCACCATAAGCAGGGTGAGCAGACTGCATGACTGACGGGCGGGCGCCACAGGCCAGGGGAGGGCAGGCCGTGGGCACGGACAGCCTCACTTCCTGGCGGAAGGCTCCCTGCTGCGGCCCGGTCACTTCTAGAGCTCACCCTGGAGACGGACGTGGCCGGCAGACGCCCGCTCCACCAGCTTCCACAGCCCCAGCTCCACATTTGCTTTCGGCTCTGGGTGTTCTTCCAGGGGGATCCCGGCTGTCACTTCACAGGGAAGTTAGGGTCCAGCCACAGGTGGGGCAGGCTCAGTCTGAGGCTGGACTGAGGATCCGAGAGGCCAGAGGCCTCCGACACTGGCTGTGGCTCTTGCTCCCGGGCCAGCCTCTGCGGGAAAGGCATGCCCTCGGAGCGCGGGCTGGACTCTCACCCCTGGGCGCCCTCTTTCTTTGACAGGGGTCTCAAGAAATATCAGTACCAAAGATCAACTCCCGAGGCTCCGTCGGGCAAAATCAGTCGTCCCGACCATCCATCAGGCCTCCGTCCGTAGACGAGCCCAGGAGTCGGAAGAGCAGTCTGCAGGTAGGACACTTTCGGTGCTCAGCCCTCTGGGAGCTGGGGTGCGCCACCTCCGCGAGCCCCAGCCCCCTGCGCGCCCCCACCCCATCCAGCGTTGCCGCCAGGCGCTCGGTCAGGCCTGTCCCAAAGGTTTCTCTTCGGACGGCCTGTGAGGTCACCCCGAAAACGGGGCGCATGACGTCGTCCTCGCACACGTCAGTGCGGGCCCTCCCGCCGGGCTGCGCCGTGCCGAGGCCGTGGCGTGTGGGCAGCGGCCCCGCGGCCTCGAACCCGCGCCCTGCTGTCGCCAGCAGCCCGCCAGCTCCGCGACCTCGCGCACGTCGTCCGCCTCCCCCAGCCAGCGCGAGCCGTCGCCGCCGCCCTCGCCGCCGCCCTCGCCGCCGCCCTCGCCCTCGCCGCAGCTGCCCTGCACGCCGGCGCCCAGCCCCGCGGCCACGCCGTCCGTCTCGCTGTCGGTCAGCCCCGCGGACCGCGACGCCGGCCCGCCGCGGAGCAAGATGTACGACAGCCCCGAGAGCTGGGCGCGCGGCCCGGGGCGCCCGGCGCCCGAGTACCAGCTGGCGGCGCCCACCGAGTGGCGCTCGTACACGCAGCGCCGCTCGGGCAAGTCCGCCCGCGACCTGCCCGAGCTGCCGCAGCCTTCCAAGAGGGCGTCGCAGTGCGAGGAGCCGGAGGACGACGAGGAGGCCTACTGGGCCTCGGTGAAGGCGCTGTACGAGAAGATGCCCAGCTGCGCGCGCCCCCGGCCGGTGAGCGCCCCGCGGGCGGCCCGCAGCCCTGCCGGGTCGGGGTCCAGTCCTTTGACGGTCCCCCTCCGGCCCTCCGCAGCCCAAGCCCAAGAACGCCATCACCATCGCAGTCTCCTCCCGGGCCCTGTTCAACATGGTGGACGACAGGCGCATCTACGAGCAAGAGGGGCTAGAGAGGTACATGGAGTACCAGTTCAACAATGAGAATGTGGTGCTGACCCCCGGCCCCGCCTTCCTCTTCGTCAAGGTACTGCAGCTCCTGCGCGCCTGAGCCCCATCTCGGAGGCTGGAAAGATCTGGCTGCCCCCTGGGCACAGCTGCCAGCTTGCTTTGCTAACTCCTAGACGCGTGCCCCCACACACACGCCAGGTGACCAGGGCAATATATGCCTTCGCGTAGACTGTTCAGCAAGGGGCAGATTTGGGGTGCAGGCCTCCCGAAGGGGTGCTGTGTTCCCTAGTCCTGAACAGGTGCAAAAGAGCAGCCATGAGGTCACCAACCTGAGCACTAAAAATAAAAAAACTTTACTAAAACAGCATGGAATTCACTTGGTAGCAGGAGGAGGAAATCAAGCTGGCACTTAGGGACATGACTGTGGTCTGAAATATGTGGCACTTGTAACCGACCCCTACCTGATATACAGCTGTTACCTAGCAACATCAAACCCTGCAAAAATGAATGACACCTCCAAAAGTCGTGAGTCCAAAGTACTCGTGGGACGTGGCAGCAGCAAGGGAGGAAACCGCAAACCAGTTTTAAAGGCCAATGTTTTAAAAAAGGCAAAATGCTCCCTTCTGTAGCGCACGTGCCAAGATCGGGGCAGTGGAGATCTTGACCGAGGTGGTCTGTGGCAGAGTGACATGTAAATTCTTGAAACACTTTGTGTTTTCGACAATAAGAATGATCATTAGATGATCAGCAAAGGCAGACTTTATAAGTCAAAACAAATATCATGAAAGGCTTAGCTTGATCTTTCCCTGGACCTGTCTCCCAGAGGTTAATTCTAGTAAACTGAGGGCTGTACTGTGAACCGAGGTCTAAAAGAGACAGAACACAACAGTGTGTGGCGTAGGCTGCTGGGAAGGAGCTGCGGGGTCTCGCTCTGGACTCGTCAAGCTCGAGTCTGGCCCAGGAAAGGCTTGTCCTCCAGCCTCCTGGTGCCCACCTACCCCTCTTCACACCCGCCCTCCTTGTATCCTGCAGGCCCTGCAGCACGTCAATGCCAGACTCCGTGAGCTGTACCCTGATGAGCAGGACTTATTTGATATTGTACTGATGACTAATAACCATGCCCAAGTGGGAGTGAGGCTTATAAACAGCGTCAATCACTATGGTAAGTAAAATAAACACCACGTGGAAGACAGCCGGCAGCTCTGGAGAGAGAAGCCATGTTATTTTGCTAACTGTGGCCTGAGCAGGGCAGTGTCTTTGATACTGACACCCTTCTGCGTGAGGAATGTTTATTTGCCTATGTCAGAACAAGAAAGGCCATGTTCATTTTTAACTTCAGCACACAGTTGGGCTCAAAGCTCTGGCTTTAACTTGTCAAGTGTGAGTTTCAAAGTCTTAATCCTAGGTCCTGCAATATATTTCTCTGTTTTATGTTTTTCACTTCTGAACTTGACTTCAAGGAGCTGTCAGCTGGAGACTTTCTCTGGGTGATCAAACTTCCTGCTCACCACAGATCCATGTTAAGGGTTTAAAGGTTTTCACCGCTGCTTTCCCCTCTTAAGATCTCATTCTCCCACCCAGCAAACCCTTCTTCATGCCAGGAAGGCTCTTACTTCTTTCTCTACGTGGAAAATGTGACTGGTTTTATCTCCAGAGTATTTCCACCAGTGCATTACACTTTCCTAGTCGTTTTTCCTACTGTGAAGTGCCTTACTAGTTATTTGGAGCACAAATGTCCTTTTTTCTAAGTGATAGACCCAGTCTTTTGGATATGTGGAATCAAAATCACGTTTAAATTGTGTACATTTTATTTCTTGACTTCATCTGAGCATATTTGTAAATAATCAAGCTGTATTACAAGCTACTACATTTTGATTTTGTACTATTTTACGTCTGATATCTTACAAAAATATGCTTTCAAAGATTTTACCTTTTAAAAATACCATGCTATAGTGTTATGAAGTAAAAGCAGAAAATGTGTGCAGCAGGCTGAGCACGGCTGAGTGTCACCTGACACTTGCTCATAGTGTTTTGAAGACACACATTCGTAACCTGTCTGTCCCTTACCACACTCAGCCCAGCGAGCCTGGAGCCTCCAGAGTCGCCTGTTGGAGCCTCGTTCTGCAGATGAACCCACCGAGCACCGCTCTTCACCGACAGCACCCTTTCACCCGAAAGTCCGCACACCCAGCCACTCACAGCTCACTTCGTGCGGCCTCCGCTACACCCCAGTCAACTTTTTACATGCCTTCGTGTTCTGTGGTCTCCTTGAGAACAGGGACACTTTTAATTATTTCTGAGGTCCTAGTGTCCTCAAATTTCTTCAGGACCACTGAAATTATTTCAGGATTTCTACCATCTACTATTCTATCACATATGGCCAGCGCTGCCTTATGGGAAAAGTGAGAGTAGTCTGTTAAACTAAGTGCACTGTCCCTCCCCTGCTCCCCTCCCAACGGCTCCTCCTGCTCCCTCCACCCCCAGCCTGCAGCGCTCAGTCCGGCACTTCCTGTCAGATGCCACTCTCGAGTTTACCACAACTATCTGGAAGTCTTTGGTTGGATACAGAACATTCTGTCATACGCCTGGTGTTACACTTTACCCATTCTCACCACGTGGGACATGTTTGGTTATGATCTTTTTACATAAATACCAGTCTTATTTCTTTAGGATATATAGCTGGAAAAAAAGAAACCCTAGGTCAAAAGTATAAACTTGTGAATGTTCTTGATACATAACTGTCAAATTACTTCCTAGATGATTTGTACTAGTTTATACTTTCATGTCCAATATCTGTGGGTGCCTGTTTTACAAACTTCTTCCAATACCTAGTGATTTTTATTTATTACTGCTAATTTAAAAAGCATCATTGTACTACAGTACTCACAAAGTACTATTTGAATATTGACTCCAATAATGACATTAAAATGTTCACATCAGGAAGGTGACTATATATATATATATATATATGTCGTATACATTTTTTTTCAACATTGAGAATTTATACCAGTATATGACTCAATTTAATTCTCATTTTTCCCATTCCCCTGCCCTCCCTAGAGCCCCTTGCCCCCATATACATAAGCTTTGTTTCCTTTTTTAACCATCACATTATTTTTCAACAGTTTTAGATTATTATATTGTTTTTTAAAAATACTTTAAATCCTGTCATTCCTTCTTATTATTGTATAGTTACTGAAATAACATCAAAATGGTAATTTAAACAGAGCCACAGTTTAATGCCCAATTTCAACAAATGAGAAAGTATGGCCTTTGAGGAAAAGAGCTCATTGTTCCAGTCCAGACAAGAAGCAGGCAGGTGGGCTCCCGTCTGCCCCACAGGCGTGAACCTGTGTGTCAGACAAGTCAGCCTCGTTCTGCAGTGAGTATGGACCCGACACACAGTGTTGGGAGAATAACCGGCCCGGACTGTGTGGATGCACTTCACAAACTACAGCACACTAGGCCTCCACCCTCTTACATGACCTACCTGAATTGTTCTTCAGGTATGATGAAAGTGGTTCTAGTCTTTCAGCTATTTCTAAAGTGACTTTCACTCAGATTTACATACAAACTTTCTGGATGTACAAATAAACTTTATTTCTCAGATGATTTTCTTTTGGATTCAGAATATTTGTCTTTAGTCTCAGCCATAACGAAGTCTTTCCTGCTTGATCACAGGGTTACTAATTGACCGCTTCTGTCTGACTGGTGGGAAAAGCCCCATTGGCTATTTGAAGGCATATCTTACCAACTTGTACCTTTCTGCAGACTCTGAAAAAGTCCAGGAGGCAATAAAAGAAGGTATCGGTCTGGTGTTACCCTCTGGTTAGTAATGGGTCTGCGCTGTCACTTCCCTGGGCTGTGTCCTTGTTCTGCCCATGCGTGCCCCGTGTGTCAGCCCTTAGGAGTCTCTCAGAGCTCCGGCCTTCCTGGCGGTGGGCACCCTTCGTGACCATCCCACAGCCCTTTCAGCACTGCCGTCCCTTAGGAGACCAAAATACTAGTAGACACGCAAAGTGTGTTTGTCCCCAGGAGCTTCTTATCAATTAGAGGTAGAGAGGGGTATTAGGGCTGGGAGAGCTCTAGTTTCTGTGTTTTAAATGGGAGAAACCAAATAACCAGTCCCCGATCTCTCAGGAATTGCCTCTGCAACAATGTTTGACGGGGCCAAAGACATGCCGTACTGTGACACACAGCTCCGCGTGGCCTTCGACGGGGACGCCGTCCTCTTCTCGGACGAGTCTGAGCACATCGCCAAGGAGCACGGGCTGGACAAATTCTTCCAGCATGAATCACTGTTTGAGAATAAGCCTCTCGCTCAGGTAGGGCCCGTAAGCTCCTAAATCTGAACCACCTGTTTCCCCACATATAAACATAGACACTCACCGATTACGCTGGCCTTTAAAATGATTTTAGGCTTCGGAACAACATTCATTCCAGAGGGACTGTGGGTCTATATCTACTTATGCTATAGTAATACTCTAAATTAAACCCTTGTAACCTATGTGTTTTTTTTTAAATAAAGTAGGTTGTAGTTCTATTTTTAAAAAATATAATAATTATTTTAGGCAGGCTTCTCTTTACTGTCTTATCCTTGAAGTTTTTGTTCTTTCATGAATTCCTCAGAAGCATCTATTGCAAGCAGCTTTTTTAAAATATCTGTAACTGTCCTTCCCATCATAATGAAGTTATTTCTTCCAGATTTTGAGTAGCAGAGGTACTTACCAATAAGCTTACCAATAAGCTATTTCATGATTGGAGGTTCTCCAAGGAGTAAAGTCATTTCCAATAGGTTTAATATTCATTTGTTGAATTTCTCAATCTTTAACCCCAAAGTCAGGAAAGACATGGGATGATTAAGAAAATCTGCAAGACTCAGAGCTTGACTGAATCAAATAATGAGCCAGAGAAGTGAATAATGAATCAGAGAAGTACAACCATGACCACCGAGTCGAACCGGAAGTAGAGAGTCAGGGTCTGGAGTCCCTCCACGTACTGAAGATTAAAACCAGGTCCACAGCGAACAAAACTTACAGCTTCTGATCCAGAGGAAGCTGGAAACATTAACATGTTCTCCAGGCTGAATGTGAATTGCTGGATCATTCACTGTCATTCTATGAATCTCTTCAGTTGTTTCCTCAGACTCTGAGCTCAGTAGCTGCCCTTTCATTCTCTGATGGGCTCAAAAGAAGTTGTTTCCTTCAGTCTGTCTGGGTCTTCTTATTACTAGGTGAATAATAATCTTTTCTAACGGTTTCCATATATTGGACTGCAAATGTTTTAAGCCATATAATCCATCAAAAAGTATTTAATGACTTTTCCTAACATTTCCTTATTTTTATTAATAAATTACAATCTATTACTAATATAGAAAAGTATCAAATACAGGGCAAGGGATTTAGCTTAGTAGTTCCAGTGCCTGCCTCGCAAGTGCAAGGTCTTGAGTTTGATCACTGGCACCAGAACAACAAAAATTATAAAATATAACTAAAAATAGAATAAAAGAAGGTGGGATGGTTTCCCAGTCTAACTAGGAAGTATATAAATTCAGTACTCTGCTTTTTCTTTTGGAAAGTACTCACTAGCAACAAGAGCTGCGCCCCTATATATTTGAGACAAGGCCCTTAGACCACAGTGGCTTGATCCAGTCATTATACCAGTGTTTCCATTATTACCACAAAAGAAAAAACTTAGAATTTTTCACCTCTGCTATTCCTGTCACCTTCGGGAAGTAAGTCTACTTACTTTTCCTAACATACGTGCACTCTCGGGGAGAGCATCTCCAGCAGCCATCGCTGCTCATGGCAGCAGGCAATAAAAAGGTCTGGAAGTCTGGCAATGAGCCGGTCTCTCACTACTACTTGCAGCCTTCCCTGCAAGATTAACCAATCTAAGCCAGTAGAACTTATTAAAAAATAAGTTGCTAGAAGAAAAAGACAGATAAAAGAAAGATATCTAATAACAAATAAAGAACTCTCATAAGAAAAATTTCCACAATACAAGTAAAGATTACGACTGAATATTTCTACGACATTTAAAATTTAATATAGTAGAACTACAAAACAGAAATGCAATTATCAAAGAATATATGACCAATTGTGAAATGGCAAAACACTGGAAATGAATAGAATTTAAAATAATATTTTAGAGAGAAATAATCACAGAAATAGATCTTAGATAAAGAAAAAACAACATATACATAAGTAAAATCCTTGAAGAAAAACACTAAAATTATGTTGGGAGAGGGGTAGTTAAATATAAACACATAAATTTGCATAAAAATTAAAATTTGCATAAAATTAAAATGTAGTTAAATATAAACACATAAATTTGCATAAAACCCTTCGGTTATCAGAAAACTTCAATGCCTATATTAAAAGATTAAACTATTAGCAATAAAGACCCACATTGTCTGGCAGGGAAACGGGGCAGAAGATTACTGAGATTTGGAGGAGTGACATCATTTGTCTTCAAGAGTGAAAAACTCTGAGGCTCCCTCCCAGAAAAGACCAATCACCATAAGGGGTGAGCAAATTTTGAGGGTATCAAGCTGCCCTGAAACTTCTCAGGAGCTGCACTTGATGGGAAAAGATGATTCATATGACTTTATGGAAAAGAAAAACATAAAAGTTCACACAAGTGAAGATGATCAGCTGTACAATTATGGACACAGAGCACTGGCCAACTTCAGTATGACCTGGTGTTCTAAGGCACAAGTAGTCATAGGTTATATGTGACCAGATTTAGAACTGAAATAGCTGGCCTAGAGTAACAGGGAAATATTCAAATATTTTTTCCTAACACAAAAGTTATAGAGCTGATCAAAACTGAAATAATGTGGGGACAGGAAGTCTATCAATATGCTGCTATCTTCAGTTATAGTAGCCAGTCCCAGGGTTGAAATGTAAGGGTAAAGACATTTTTGATCAATAAATATATGGGCTAGTTAATTATGTGGATGCAAACATTGATAGACAGGTGGCAAAAATAGAAGACGGAGAAGTGGAGAAGCAGACAGGTGTTGAATATGACCTTTTTTTCTTTATTTCTCATTGAAAAGGATGAGACTTGGGACTTTAAAAACCAGAGGTCTCTGGATACTATACAATGTTTAATTACAAAGATAACCAGTAGAAGGCAACAATGCAAAGCTTCTTAACAAAAGTAAAAACACAGAACCCATATCAAGTGTATTTGTAATATGAACAAATATAAGTGGGCTAAAAGTTAACTATTCTTTACAAAGTAAGATTTTCAGATTGGATCACA
>PVIR01011004.1:17973-48546 GCA_004026965.1 Petromus typicus | reverse complement strand
AAAAAAAAAAAAAAACTGCTAAAGTACTTCTCCTCCATAGTAGCCCCGCACCATCAGAGAGCTAGCATCTCATCTGAGTCAAAGTCTGTCACAAGGGCCCCACGCCCTAGCTACACAGAGGCACTGACATGGGGCTTTACATGAGCTTTCCTACATCTTTATGAAGGTTAAGAGGGGAAGCCTCGAGTTCAATCCCCGGTACCACCCACAAACACAAGAAGATGGGAAGCCTCAAAGCCAGGTCCAGGGGTACATGCCTATAATCCAAGTGCTCAGAAGCCTGTGGTAGGAGAATTGTGAAATCAGGGCCAGCCCATATACATAGTGAGTTGATACCAGCCTGAAACACGTGGTGAGGTCCTGCCTCAAAAAATGAGGCCAGGGCCAGGGAGTTAGCTCAGTGGTTCCAGCATCCATCTTGCAAGCACAAGGGCCGGGGTTCGATTCCCTGGTAAACATATACAATACTGGGCAAGAAATCAGCACCACAATCCAGAGTTCCGGGTGTGGTGGTTCATGCCTGTAATCCCAGCACTCAGGAGGCAGAGGCAGGAGGATTGCCATGATGTGAGTTTGAGGCTGAGCTCAGGGCCAGCCTGAACTACAAAGTGAGACTCCGTCTCAAAAAAAAAAAAAAATGAGGCCAAAAAGAAGGAAAATAAAGAGAGCAGGTAAAACAACCTGAATAGCTGCCAGGACAGTATATTTTCCCCTGGTTTGTGTATAAACACTGTAAAGTTGCAGTTACTGAGTAGCCAGCCAGGCAGTAGATAATAAAATAGCTAAGTGAATTCTCCCCAAGTAATTCTGTTCCAAGGACATTTCTGGTGAGAAACAGTGAGCTTTTCTTTAAACCAAACCTGAACAACATGTCAGAGAGTGCTGCCTTTAGGTCACGTATTCACAAATTTCAGACATTGGGCCCCTGAAGTCTTCTAGGCAAAGGCAGAAAACCTCTGCACATCCCAGTGAGTCCTTCCCAGGCTAGGAAGCCCCACAAACTATGGTAGGGATAAAGGATCCCTGCTCATCTTCGGATTTCAGGTGGGCCAGGATGAAAACAAAGGCTAGCCCGGGGGCCTGCTCGGGCTTTTAGGATTCAATAAATCAAGGGTTAATCCAAATGCTATGAGGACAAACTGGACTGGTGACAATGCCTGTAATCCCAGCACTGGGAAGCCTGAGGCAGGAGGACTGCCTCAGGTTCAAGGCAACCTTGGGCTACAGAGTGAGTTCAAGACCAGCCTGAATTACATACTGAGATCTTGTCTCAAAAGCAAAAAACAAATGGTATGCAGACAAAACCCTTAACATGTGTACACTTGTTCTCTGTAGAAGGCTGTACTAAATATCATGAGACATATAAATCTTGGTACTCCTAATTTATAACAGTGGTCCTTCAGGACACAGTGAGGATACTCTTCCCAAGATCAGCAAGGGTCCCACAGAGGATGGCCCCACCCTTGGAAACACATCACACCATCTGAAGGGCATCAGTGATCTCAGTGTCTGGGGTCAGTGCTTTCTTCGTGCTACTTGTTTCCCATTACAGAAAGCCTCCTTATGTCCCTGTGTCTTTTTTTTTTCAAATAAGGATTTCCTGGCTATCTTGGGCTACCAAGGACTTCTTCACCTGCCAACAAAGAAGCCCTGGCATCTGGAGAACCTATGGTGTTACACAAATGTGACCCTGTTTGGAGTTTCACTGGGATATTACCTGTTGCTGCGGTGGCGGCTGGAGTTGTGATATTAAAGAGTCCATCATGTCTCCTCCTATAGGAGAAGGGGGATTATCGTCTTCATTCACAGACCTTCTTCGGGCATCTTGATTGCTGTCAACAAACATATTCAGGAACGTCTGTGGATGTAAATGGGTAAAATTTACACTACTTTAGTAGTAAAATATTTTTAACCATTTATGGCTTTGTAACAGAAGCAAACATGTAATGTCCATCCCTGAAAACTATTATTAGGACAATCTAGAAGAGACATACTAATTTTAATGGAAAGGAGAAAAGAAAATGGTTAACAATGACAATAAATGGGGCTAGGGATTTAGCTCAGCAGTTCCAGCATCTACCTGCCAAGTGCAAGGTCCTAAATTCAATCCCCGGTAACCACATACCACAATGCCAGGCGTGATAGCTCACGCCTATCATCCCAGCACTCAGGACACAGAGGCAGGGGGATTGTTGTGAGTTTGAGGCTTGCCTGGGCTACATAATGAGCTCGAGGCCAGCCTAAACTACCAAAGTGAGACCCTGTATCCAAAAAAAAAAAAAAAAAAAAAAGTCTAATTAAAAAATTGTAACAATTAAAAAGTACTATATAAGCAAAAAATTGAACAAAGAAGTAAGCCCTAGTACTTCTTATCTCCCAGGTCAAAATATTCTCTTATTAACTTCTGACCAGAAATGAGGGGAAAAATGAAAAAAACTATAAATAACATATAAATAACATGTAAATAAATATAAATAACTTGTAAAATATAAATAACTTGTATATAAATAACTTGTAAATAACTTGGGCATATATACAACTTGTAAAATTTTCCATTTAATGAGAGCTCTCACTTTTTAACCTAGAGAATATGACCGGAAAACTGATTAAGAATTAAGCCAACTTTTGGCTTTTTTAATTACATGACTTAATCCTGAACTACCAGGAGTGGGACAGCCTTATTTTATAGGGTCTGGCATCCAAAAACTGAGCAAAGCTACCAGGTTTGTGTCTCAAGGAGATTCTCATTCTTTTAATACTCTCTACATCTCAATATTCAAAGATGTATATAATAATCTGTATAAAAATCACTAGAGCACTTTAGTCTGACTTTTAGTTAAAAATAATGGATCTGCAATATACCTTCCATCTTCTCAATATCCTGCTAAAACTACTAAAAAGAAATTTAAAGTAGTAAGTCACAAGCACAAAAAGAAAGAGAAAAGAGGAAAAAAATAGCAATATATTCTGCAGTCTGCAAAACAGATGGTTGAAACATCCAGTGTAAGAAGCTCTAAGCAAGTCACAGGGAAAGCCAAGGAGCAAAAATATTTCCATCCAGATCCCAAAGACACTTTGGACCTGGCAGCACCAGACACCTCTGGAAATGGGCATGAAGGCAGGATTAAAAATAGGACTGGGTGAAAGTCTCTTTGTTTTTTCTAGACAAGGTCTCACTATGTTGCTCAGGCTGGCTTTGAACGTACTGTGTAAGTCAGGTTGGTCTTGAACTCACAGCAATCCTCCTGCCTCACCCTCCAAGAGGACTGGGATTCCAAGCGTGCAGCACTACACCCAGTTTTTTTTGGGTTTTTTTTTTGTTTGTTTTTGTTTTTGTTTTTAGGTTTTTTGAGACAGGGTCTCAATTTTGTAGTTCAGGCTGGCCCTGAGCTCAGCCTCAAACTCATCACAGCAATCCTCCTGCCTCTGCCTCCCGAGTGCTGGGATTACAGGTGTGAGCCACCACGCCCGGCATTGTGGTATGTGGTACTGGTTGCTGCTGGGCGTGAGTCTCCACACCCAGTATAGGTATGTGGTTACCGGGAATCGAACCCCGGCCCTTGCGCTTGCAAGACAGGTGCCGGAACCACTGAGCTAACTCCCCGGCCCACTACACCCAGTTTTAGAGTCTCTAAGAGACACTTGAACTCTCCCAAATCTTTGAATTACCCTGGCTCTGCTGAGTTGGTTGATCTCTATTTTCCTACAGGAAGAGCTCCGACTTGAGGGCCTCCCCACGGATCAATGGTGAGACAAGGGATCATATTAAAAGTGTGGATTAAAGTTTACAAACTGTTAGCCACAGATACTACTTTCCTGCTCTCATCTGACTTTCCCAAAATCGAGAGGCAGATTTATTCAGGAAATCTAGATACTCTTCTCTTGGTACTCATACCAGTGCAACAGAAAGACCTAAAGCCACTGAAATGGCCCAAGCAGATCCTCCAACAGTCAGTAAGTGTTATCTTTAGATAAGAGCAGAATTAAGAGTTAATATTTGAATAAAGACACTAAAATGAAAGAAATCAACCCTCTCAAAAACGTAAAAGAAGATAATGTAGCTATATCAGAACATGATGCTATATAAAATGAACATTTAGAAGCCAAAAAGAGCTTTTGAAAAATTTTTTTTTAAATTTCTTGGCAAAAAGGAAAAAGAGAAAGATCAGAATAGAAAATGAGGAAGTTCCCCAGAAACAGGCAGAAAACTCAGACAAGATGAGAAAATTTGAGGACAAGTCTAAGATGTCCAACATCAGAACAGTATTTATCAGAAATAGCTAACACAGAAAATAGCAAGAAATGATGAAAGGAAATTTCCCAGTGCAAAAGAATAAAGTTTTCAAACTGAAAGAGCCCACTCAGATTCATAAGGTTCAAGAATCAGAACAGCATCACCATCTTGACAGTCACAGTGGAAGCTAAAAAACAATGAAGCAAGGCCTTCAGCATTCTTACAGAAAATGACTGCAGCCTAGACTCTCTCTACATCTAGTTATCCCCAATTAGATGAAGAAAGAGGCCTTCAGATATACTGGGTCTCAAACAGCCTCCCATGTTTCTTCTTCCAGGAAGTTATTATAGAATTTACGATACCAAAATAACCAAATAAACCAAGAATAAAACATAGGGGCTAAACCACAGGGGATGCACCAGAAGACAGAAGCAAGGCCTCTCTCTTCCTTCATCCTGATGTGGATTCCTATGTCACAATTCTGCAAAACGCCTGGAGTGCTATCAAACTGAAGCAGATCAAAGGAGCACAGAAGAGATTGCAAGATGAAACCAGTAAGGAATCTGATATATGTGAATGCACTGAGAGGAGAGTTACACAACTGGGAGGGAGTTTACCGTGAAGTTACTTATAAGTATAGAAAAAACTAAGCCAAAAAAAAAAAAAATCAATAATTCCCAGGTAAATAAAATTCTAAACAAGAAAGGAAAAGTAATCATAGTAAGCTTGGTGGAACAAGCAATGTTTTTCATTCATAACAATGTGAACACTAAAAAATTACCTCAGCACAGTTGCTATCCAACCATACTGCAAACATTTGGTGGAAAGAAAAACATGTTCATGCATTGAGAGTAGTCAGGGAGGCGGCAAGTACATGCAAAAAAAAATTAAGAAGAACTAACTCCTTCTTTTCCACAGTGAGAATCAGATAAGGCCCTAACCAGAAAGTCAACAAATAACACTGCAAGCATGCTATTTAGAGATATGGATATAAATACTAAGAATCAGCTATACAGGAATTAAAAATAGGTATGCGTGAGGAACAGGAAAATGGGTTCTAAGAGACTATTTTTCAAAACAAGCCTTTTGAAACTATTTGACTCTGAACAGAAACAACTGAGCTATCCCATAAGAATCTCCAGTGGCTGTGGCACAAGATGTTACATTTGTAGAAAGCATCGCAGTTGAACTGATGATCAAACCTTTTCAATAATCAATGATGAAGATTACTTTCAAAGTTCTGTAAAGATCCAAAGAGCAAACATGGCACTCTTTAGTGTCTCCCACCTTCTTCATCAAAGAGTAAACAGTAAGGGAGTTCTTACTAGCTGTTTTACATGGTCATAGCACTTAACGAGATCGTCTCAGGCATGTCTACCTCACAGCCTGTGGGCCACTTGCCCTCCTTTTTATGTTATAATAAAAAAAATCTAGAAAAGGAATGCATATCACATATGCACTGACTATATTGCATATTTTATATGCAGCTCAAGGCAATTCTTCTTCTGTCAGTGCAGCCTAGGCAAGCCAAATGATTGGACACTTCTGTTAGAGCCTTCAGAATTAATCTCCAGAGATGATGAACTAACAGTGCTACTTACTAAATCCTACAAGGACTGTTGCTTTTGCCCATGATTTCTCCCTCAGAGGAACTGCTCTGGAGGACTTATATATTCAGTATGTCATGCTGTAACACTAAAGTCTGTTACCTTTAATCCTGGTGCAGGATAAAAACCTTCAACTAACTTGGTATTATCAAAAAGACTATAGGCACCGTCCCGTATTGCCACAACACCTCGACTCCGGCAGTATATGTCAATGCAGTACATGTTCCTGAAGGCCAGTCTGATGTGGGTGGATGACTGTGGCAGAATGGAGAAGCACTGGTAGGCAGTGTTGGTTCTCTGGGTCAAGCCCAACATCGGCACAGTGGGGAGTTTGTTGATAGCATTTAATGGAGCCTGAGTGTCGAACAGTACCTACAAAGAGCACACACAGTAAGAACAGTCAGTTTCTATACGAATGTTAAAACCTCAGAATTTTCAATGTATAACTATCACATATGATAGTGTCTTTCTGGCACATTCCCTAAAACTTTCTCTTGAAAAGAATGCAAACTAGATCATGGCGTCCACGCTGATCAAAAACAACTGTCAAAAAAAGTGCTTAAGGTAGAGACAAAGACATCCACTTTATTCATTAAAGACAAGTCTCTATGGTATTTTTTGAAGAACTTGCATGAGACATTAACACTGACAAGGTCTTAGACATGAACAACATTAATATAATTACCTGTAATAACTGAACCACATTTGGTGTTTTGTTGAACATTTCTTGAAGCTGATGGAGAATGGTATTGTGGCAATTACTGCAACCTGAATTTGGGCCAACTGTTCCCAAAGAGATATGGAATTTCTGATGGATGGAATTCCACTGGATACTAATCTAAATCAAGAGATTGCATGTTTTAGATATAGAAAATAACAGATTCAAGTAGAAGACAAAATGTTAAAAGGCAAAGTGCTAAAGATTCTTTTTTTTTGGCAGTATTGGGGATTGAACTCAGGCCTCGTGCTTATAAGTTAGGCCCAGTACCATAAGCTAAATTCCCAGCCTCTCACCTATTTTTTAAGTGCTAAATATCTAAATGAGGTCCTTTTTTCTCTTTTTTTATTTTTTAAAAATTTTAACACCCCTTCACCACCAGGGATCAAACTCAGAACCTTGCGCTTGCAAGGCAGGTGTGGTGCCACAAAGCTAAACCTTCAGCCTCTTTAAAAAAAAAAAAGAAAAATCTTTTCTTTTGTATTGTAAAGATTAATGAGTTTCATTTTGTACATGTACAGAGCACACTTTGGTCATTCTCACTTCTTCATTATCCCTCTAAATTATGTCTTTAAAAAAGAAGAAGAAGACTGAATTCAAACTCCAGATGTACTAGTAATACAGACCAGTATAGTTCCCTGAACACATGTGTTAGCCCTCTTCTACTGAAGAAAATAAAGGAGAGGGTACTAAAGAAAAAAATTTTTTGTGGTACTAGGGATTGAATCTAGGAAGTATTCTACCTCTGAGCTATACTTCTGGCCCTTTTTACTTTATCTATGCACTCATCCATCTACTCATTCATTCATTTATTGAGACAGGGTCTTCCAAAGTCATCCAAGTTAGCCTCAAACTTGTGATCCTCCTGCTTCAGTCTCCTCAGTGTCTGGGACCACAGACAAGAGCTACCATGCCCAGCGAGAAGACATTTTGATTCAATTTTATTTGGTAAGTATCATTAGTGTTTCTTTTTCACGTTTCTCTTGAAGAACACTCACTCTTAGTGTCATCAACTAAGGAGTACTGTTACAAAGGAGAAGGAACATAGATAATGTATCCCAACATAGATATATTCAGTGACTACACTCCCAAACACGTAGGTAACTTGACTTGACATAAAGAAGTCCAGAGGGGCCAACTGACTGCATTTTTATACTAAATTTCTAGAACTTTACATATGGAGTGAGATAAAAAAACTAAAGAACTGTAGATTACCAGGACTAACCTGAAGATTGAAATAAGATCCAACAATAACATTCACAGGACCCAAGCAAAGGCGTACTATATTGTTTACAGCTGCTCCCGAGTACTCCTGCTTATGCTAATAACGTTGTCAATGTGACTTGGAAATCAGACATTACTTAGTCTAGAAACTCTTCAAGATCATATACCACATCCAAGAGAGTATTTTTATTTTTAAGAGTTGTTACAGTATACTGTACTATATTTATATCAACCAAGTCTTTAATATTTACAGTTTTATCCCTGATTTCTACTTCAGTCCTTAACTATATAAGACAGCTGCTAATTAAGTCCTTAATTATATAGCTGGTAAGCCATGGAGCCACACTTCAGTCCTTATTCATTCTAAAGTCATTTTTATGTTCCTGGGGTTCTTGATTTTAAAAAGATTTGCAAGAGAGAGAACTTCAGGGTTTTAAAGCCATAGACTTACTGAGCTTCCCTTGGTGGTTCCATAACACAAGATAAGTTTTCGGTAATTATAAACACGAACTTCTGAGAAAATATTGAGATGAGCAGGTATATCTAAACAAAATGAAAACAAAAAGAAAATTAGTAGTACACTTGCCAATTTTTAAAATACAATTATGAAAAAGAGGACATTTTGGCAAAATGATATGCCTAAATAAAAAAGCCTCTAAAATAGGTAGCTTTTCTTTTTTTTTGTCCTTTTTTTTTTTTTTATGGCAACAGCGCAAATAGATAGTATACTACAAATGGGACCAGGACATGATGGAAGGGCTAGTACTGAAGCAGGCTAGCAGATTGGCTAGAGGGCTCTAATTCCAATTCTGCCACTTCCTTGTTAGGTGGCCTTCAGCAATGTTCTTAGTGTGTGTCACCTGTCTTATTTGTAAATTGAGGGACATTAACTAATTCACAGGCAATTGTGAGGATTGAGAGAACTGGCAGAAGTAAATGACATGGCAGATAGTAAATACGTGCAGCACTACGTTACAATAGTACAGGCATACACAAGCACATCTGAGTTGATGAAAGGGACACTTTTATTAGATATATTTTTATAAAAAATGTGCATTTTTACTTCAACTAAAAAGAGAGGGGGTAATTTAAAAAGAAGATGACTTATACCTGGTAGAGAACGTGCAAATTCTAGCACACACTCATATAATCGTGCAATGCTGTTCCAGTCATTAAGGAACATCTCAACCACTTTTCTACCACCAACAGGTTCAGACAACAGATTTTCGTATGTCAGGTAAACATGCCTGGATGGTCCTACAGGGTTAAAAGAGAAGATTAATAAACACTACAAAAATCCACAAATATGCAAAGACAAAGTGTGTAACACATCTCACCTTGCTCCCTGGTAGAAGTGCCATTAAGTGGACAGTTTGCAAACACTAATTCTGCCACCCAGGTGCGGTTATTTCTACCTTGTAATCGGAAAGTGCAGTCAAGGAGACAGCGATCCAGAGCCTTTTGGGTTTCCTCGTTTACACCCTTACAGGGAGGAATTCTGGTAATAAAAGATAGCATATGAAGTGGACTTTACACAGAAAGACAAGGTACAATACACACAACAACAGGCAGAGTATGACATCGGAGCTAAAGTACAAATTTTACTGCTAGATACCTTCTGCAAAAGAGGGAACAATCACACAGTAATTCACAGTATGTATCCAATTTAACTTGCATCAACCTGGATTAGGACCTCTCACTTTAACAAAGTAATTGTTTTGTCATTATTCATAATCCTGTTATTTCAAAAGACTATACATATAAAATGAAAATCAAGAATAGTGGTTCCACAAAATCAGACCATCCTCCAGAAAATGCTAAGATGAATGAAATACTTGTAAAGCTACTCTGTGAAGCCAGGGCAACACAATACAAAACATGAGGGCTATGGAGTCAGGAACATGCAACATGCACTCTAATTCCTACCCAGTCACATTCAGCCTCTCAGAATTTGTTTCCCCAACTATAAAATAAAGAATTTCCTTACGGGTCATCGATGGAAAAAAAGTGGCACAATAAAAGACAGAACACTTACTGTGTCTGATAGAGCAGATATATGTTAACCTCGTCCTGATTGCCATGACAAAAATCTGGCTCATTATCACCCATGGCCCCTTCTTCCTCTAACTATGGCTGTGATGAGGTTTTTCGTGTATTAACTCATTTAACACACATATTGTCTGTCACATATACACGTAAATATGCACATGTCACAAACACAAGAGGAATGAATATAGTAGCTCTTTGGTGTCTCAGAAATATCTACCTATCCATTTTCCTTTTACAGCTTTACAAACTATCTTCTTTGTCATAAAACATAATGATGTAACATATTTTAGCTTCTGAGCAATTTCAGTAATGGACAAAATAATGAGGTAATATATTACTAATATACTATCTCTCTTTTTGTTCTTTCGTTGTTGTTGTTTATTTGTTGACACAGGGTCTCACCATATAGTTCAGGCTGACCTTGAACTCACTATGTATCCCAGGCTGGCCTCAAACCACAGGGATCCTCCTGTTTCAGCCTACGGAGTACTGGGATCACAAATGTGAACCACAAACACCCAGCTTACACATTATCTGTTAACCCATTTGCAATCTGCCCCAAGGAACTGGTAGACTACTCCAAGTACTAATCTTACTCTCAAAGTCTGCCACAAAATATCTCGCTTGTATTATTTCTGCATTGCTCTAGTGTTATCAATAGTCTTTGGAACAAAAGACATCATTCTATTAATAACATTTTTTTTAGTAGTGGCATTTCCATTTATAAAATATAGTAATTGTCACTGAAAATTAAACAAACACTGGCAGTGAGCTACATATTTTTTTCCAAAGTGAGAAATGAGTTAATTCATAGAGAAAATGTTTCTCAGACTTGGTGTAATGATTATCTATGTCAAGCGAAAAAAACTACAAAATACAGGTAACTGGAAATATGGAATTTTGTTTCAGTAGTCTTATTTAGAGTACTATACCTAGGACAAAGTTTTCTTAATATTGGTAATAACAACATTTTGGGCTAGGCCATTTTTTGTTGCAGAAGACTCTTAGGTACCCTGGCCTCTACCTACTTGATGCCAGAAGTCTCTCCCACTCCTCAGTTAATGATAACCAAACATGTCCCCAGACAGTGCCCTAGGTTTAAGAACCTCTGACCCAGAACAAAAAACTCAGAAGAGAAAAAACATGGCAGAGATTGCATATGACAAAAAAAAAATAATAAAAAATTTCAAGGAAGAAAAAAGCAATATAAGGTCACATAAAAATACAATTAATACTAAAACTTTCTCATTATAATTTCTACCATATCTCTTCTTCAATATACAGGTTTTAAAGTTTCTCAAAAGTGACCTTACACACTGTAAACTTTTACAACTATCAAGAAGATTCTGCCCAACTACGTTTTAGATAGTTATGGAAACTGCACATGTGACATACACATTATTTGATTTAACAGGAATGCTGAGGGCTTGCCTGTTCCTACACTGAAGACATAACACTCCTCACAGAAGTTAGAAAGAGCCAATTCAGATATTTCATTTTGAACTTGAAAATATAACTCCAGTACATTATCTTCTTTTTATATTAAGCAGGTTTTTCATGAAAAATCTGGTTAGAAAATGAAAGCACAGAAGCTGACATGTTTTCGAGTGAAAATCAAGGTAAGAATAAGACTTCTTCCAACTTCCATTCGAGAGACAAGACCCTGAAAGTACATGTGTACCACCAGTTTCACAATCTGTGAGATAGTGACAATTGGCTTCGCTTGGAGGAACCTGTTACAAATTCACCCACTTATAACAAGGCCATTAAATGTAACAATACAAAAGAAACTACAGTTACAACTTTAATCTTCCTGGCAGATGGGAGAAGGAAGTTACCCATAACAAAACTTGACAAAATGGTTACAAAACTTAAAACATTACAAAATATTATCATATAAGCCAAAAAATTAAAAACTAAGGAAGACATCTCCTGAATAGATTAATGTTTTTCTGAAAAATTCTATCAATTCAAAAATGTTTTAGTCTTAAACAGCTGCTCCGGGCTGATTTGTCTCCACTCTTCCTGCATACCAAACAAACTCTAGAACTAAACTAAGGTCCTCGGGGGCAGACTGCGTCCGCTTTGTTCTGAGGGTCTTCACAAACATCTGCAAGAACACTGTGGCCTCACAGTGCAAAAGCACAGGTCACTGAAAGAGCCAGTCAAAGCAGCACAGGCATACCTAAAAAAATCAAAGGCTTCATAAAGGCTGCACACACACATGCAGAGAAAGAAGCAGGGCCCCTCGACTTGCAAAAAACAGGAGATATGCCTGTGCATTAGCGGCAAAAGCACACATGCCTGATGAATAAGACAAAACCCCTGATGGGCATGGCCAGAGGACCAGGCCCACTGCTTACAGTCCTAAGCTGAGTACAGGAAGTAGGAAATTCGCCTGAGCTCAGAACTCTCTATCATAAGCATGCAGGTCCCAAAATGAGGTCATAAGCCTCATACATGCTGTGGGATCGAGGCTCTTTTCTGCATAAGGAAATAGGTCCATGAGACTGAACAAATGGATTTTATATGATGTAGGTGACAGTATGATCTCAGAGAAGAACCAAGAAGCCTGCTCAACAGATTTTCAAGGGGAAATGACTGAACAAGGAGAGAACATATTTTCACCAAAGTGGAGGAAGATGTGTTCTTACAGTATTTTAGGCAAATCAAAACCAAACACAATCAAAAGCATTACATAGTCCTACTGACTCTCATTATAAGGCCACCTGTCTCTTGCAAATTTTGTGTAAAGATGGTGTTAAAATAGCCAGCTAGGAATGTGGTAGAGTGGCATACAAACATAATCCCCGCACTCTAAGAGACTAAGGTAGGAGGAATACAAGTTCAGGTACACCTTGGGCAACTTAGTGAGATTCTGTCTCAAAAATAAAAAGGGCCAGGCCAGGGATTTAGCTCAATGGTTCCAGCACCTGCCTTACAAGTACAAAGTCCCGTGTTCTATCCCCGGTAACCACGTACAACAATGCCGGGTGTGGTGACTCACACCCACCAGCAATCAGTACCACATACCACAATGCTGGGCCTGGTGGTTCACGCTTATAGTCCCAGCACTCAGGAGGCAGAGGCAGAAGGATTGCTGAGTTTGAGGCTGAGCTCAGAACCAGCCTGAACCACAAGCAAGGCCCTGTCTCATAAAACTAAAAAATATAAATAAATAAAGGGCCAGGGATGCAGCTCAATGCAAAGGATCTAGACTCAAGTGCCAGCACAATTTCCTTTTTTAAGTTAAAAAAAAATAGCTACAAAGGAAGCTATTCTACTTCTTCAACTCTTAGTGCCTAAAGTGAGCACCATGGCACCTGGGTTACACGCACTCTACCATACTTGCTAGGCCTTTCTACTTTCCACAGAAACAAATAGTTTGCCATGTAACAAAAGTTAAAACCCCACCGCTCAAATCTTAAGATCTGTTGTCTTGGCAGACAGGGGAATTCACTAAATAAAAACTTTTTATATAGTAATAAAATATAAATTTAGCAACATCTAAGAAACAATAAGACGCTTCCCTCCTCAAAAAAAGCAAAACCAAAAGCCCCTACTATTTTCTGGACAGAAAAGCCAGTCTTTCCTTCCATGGTACTAAGGCTTTACAAAGTCCACACTCTATCACTGTTTAAATCCCGCGTAATCCCACGAGTTTCACTTCTTTTTTTTTTTAATGGGCTTCATTTCTAAGCATCCCTTGGGTCCTTGTTCTCTGTCCACTTGGACCAGAGCCATCTGTTCATCTCCCTTTGTATACTCATCCTTGGTGATGTAATTTACTTCCCCTGCTCAATCCGGGATGTATACTTTAGCTACTTCTGCTCAGATATGTAACCTGAGCTTAACGTACATTCCCACCTGTTCAAAGGACGCCAAGATGCCTCAAACTTAGCAAAGTCCTTTTAAACTCACATCAGCAGTGCCCCTTGTCTCAGCCACCACCACCATCATCCATCACTTGCAACATTAAAAAGCCTCTCTCCCATCTCCCCGGCACCTTTCTCACCTCCAATAACTGAACTTTGGTTTACCTCCTAGGTTCTTGTGAACCCTAACCACCTCCAACTTACTAACCGTGGTGCAAACCAGCTCAGCAATTGGTCTCACCACTTCAGTCTTGTTCCTTCCAATTACTCTCCACACTGCTAACAGGTTAAGCTTCGGAAACACTTACTTGACGTGGTCAGTTTTTGCTTAAAATCATCTGATGATGTCTTAGTGCCATTAAGATAAAGCTTAAACTGTTTAAAGATACTCTAAGAAGCCCTATAGGATCTGACCCTTCCAGCTTAAATCTCCAGCCTCATCTCTCTACCCTCTGTTGTGATGACCACCTCTGTCTGACCTCCCTCCTACCCTTCACAGTAGGAGCTATCCCCAGGCCTGGGGGATACAGGCCTGTAATCCCAGTACTCGAGAGGCTTGCAAGTTCGAGGTCTACACAGTCAGACCCTGTTCAAAAAAACAAAACAGGGGCAACCCTCCCCAGCCAATCATCTCCTCTCCTTCAGTCTGAGTGGAACTGGTGCTTCTTCTGGATACTCTTCCCCATTTCCTTTTCTTTTTCTTTTTTTGAGACTGAGTCTCGCTTTGTAGTTCAGGCTGACCCTGAGCTCAGCCTCCAACTCACATCACAGCAATCCTCCTGCCTCTGCCTCCTGAGTGCTGGGGTTACAGGCATGAGCCACCATGCCCAGCACTGTGGTATATGGCACTGATTGCTGGTGGACATGAGTCTCCACACCCAGTATTATTATGTGGTTACTGAGGATTGAACCCTGGCCCTTGCGCTTGCGAGACAGGCGCCAGAACCACTGAGCTAAATCCCCAGCTCCCCCTTCCCACTTCTAAAGCACGCATCCACCTCTAGGAAGCTCAGTGTCCTGAAGGGCCTTATCAGAATTCAAGCCTGACACACAGTCCCATTCAATAAATATCTGCTGCAAGAGTAAGAGAAATGCAGAGGAAAGACATTCAAAAATACCATATCATGCTTAATTACACTCTGCACGTTAAAAGGAACCTTTCCTTAGATGTTAATGAGTCTATGTGGAAACCCAAAACATCCATAGGTTCTTCTGGCATCACGGGGAGAAACAGCTCTGGCACTGGACTACAATGTAGGTCACCCACTGAGCTACAGACCAGGGGCTTACCTTAATAAGCGAATAGCGTGGCTGAAGCCATCGCCTTCTACTTGCACTCCTTGGTGTGGGATCTCCAGATTGGACAACTGGGAAAAGACAAGCACAACCACAACAGACCATTAATTTTACAAAGGAATCTACCGTTTCTATGCACTTCTGTCTTTAATCTCTCGGGCTAGTCTACCAAAGTTCTAACAGTAAGCCCATTGACACTCAAAGCTGCCCTCAGAGTCTCTAAAAAACACCTGAGCCAGGTGTAGTGACACAGGCCTATAATCCCAGCACTCAGGAGGCTTGCAAGTTTGAGGCCAGCCTGGGCTACACAGTGAGACCCTGCTACAAACAAACAAAACAGGGCAACCCACTTTCAGGTCCCCCTTCTGTCTCTCTTAGACAGAAACTCTTTCTCTCAATGAATTTTCCTATGCTTAAGGTCCATTGTTCTAGAGTTCATTCTTTGATTTCAGAGAACACCAACTTGAGTTTTGGATATCTAGCAGGTTTGGGAGTTACATCTATTCTCCCTGTATCACTTTGGAGGTCTTCCACTGAGATTACTAGATGGCGGTAAGAGTTTTCTTTCATAGGTTCTAACTTGGTCTTCTGCTTCATAGACTGTAGCTTTTTGTTTCATAAACTCCCTTGTTTTGCAGGTTCTTTTTGTTTTGTAGGCTCTGGCAATTTGTTTACCAGAGTTCTGTTCACCTGGTGATTTCTCACTGGGCCAGTATTATGTAAGCTGACTATACGTTGACTATAGTTTTGTCCCACCTTGAACCTGCCTCATACCGCATGTCTTTTCTCCATAAAACCCCCCTGGGAGACAAGGTCCCCAGGTGACCACTTTCAAGTCTCCCTTCTATCTCTTACACAGAAGCTATCGTTCTCGCAACAGATTTTCCTGCTCTTTAAAAAAAAAACACACACACACACACACACAAAACAAAACAATAAAAAATACTTTCACAAATGGCAAATCTTCAAAATTCAAAAGATTAACCTAATTTTTGCAGAAAGTCAAGTGACCCAGAATCAAATCTGGTGGTTTTAAATGAGGCCATTGAAAAAATAAAGACTAGTTTTCTTGTGTCAATTTTAATGTTTGTTCAAAACAAGTCTGATTCAGCCATATCTCATTTCTAATCATAACAAATATTTTTAAGTTTACCCCTTTGCTGAAACATATTTCATTTTTAACAGTTTTCTATTTTTTTAACTATCAAATTATTTTCTGTGTAAGCCCCAGGAAAAGAAAATTTCCAATTTATGCATCTCCTCAATGAGATCTCTTTCCCAACCACAAGATTCAGAAAAAGAGTTAAGAAGATGAATGTAGGGATAGCACCCAAAACTCTTCCTACAGAGCTAAAGTTGTCAAGAAAGGCCAGCCAGTCATCTATCTACCAAAGAAAGGCTTGCCTTTAGCAGATACTGGCATGTCTCTTTTGATAGAGGATTTATATGTACCTTGTTCCTCAAAGGATTTAAATTAGTTCTTAAGCATCTGACTCTTTGGCCTGGGAGGAGTACAGGTTTATAAAAGTAAGAAAGGCAGGGCTGCAGATTTAGCTCAGTGGTTCTGCACCTGTCTTGCAAGCACAAGGGCCAGGGTTCATCCAGTAACCCTATACAACAATAGTGGGCGCAATGCCCACCAGTAATCAGTACCACAAACCACAGTGCCAGGCGTGGTGGCTCTTGCCTATAATCCCAGCACTCAGGAGGCAGAGGCAGGAGGATTGCTGTGATGTGAGTTGGAGGCTGAGCTCAGGGCCAGCCTGAACCACAAAGTGAGACCCTGTCTCAAAAAAAAAATACAGAGAGAGGCAGTGGGGATCCAGATTCAAAGGAAGTGAAGGAAAGAATGGGTTGGCCTCAAAGGTATTGCCACTATCAACCAAAAATATAAACAGCCCTGGTAAAATTAGATTTAATTATTCATATCTTACAGTAAATCACTGTAAGCAGAAAATGTGCTTGCTTTTGTTTTTAATAAAGCTAAGAAAAAAGGTAAGTAATTTTTAAAACCGTTAACTAAATTCAGTAGAGTACTACAGAAATGTTCTCAAATGTTCTGTGTACAGCAGGTATAGTAGTCTAGAGAAGGAGCACAGAAGACGTGTCCACGGGCATCGCTCTTCGTGAGCCTGCAAACACTACTGTGAGATCTGGCCTTTGTGCAGGGAGAGAGGACACAAGTGCCCGGCACCGTCCCAGTAGCATGTGTCCTCCCAACCCACTTCAAAGGTTTTAATGGAATGACACTCATGTAACCAATCCAAGTGACACAATAGGAAGTCCAAGACCATAGGAAATGGATACTCTGTACAGTTCAGGAGCTACAGCCAGGTCCCAGATAAGAGGATATTCACCAAGCTCTCCAGTTCTAGGAGCTGGAGAATATCACAGACATGAGTATCTATTTTAGGTGGCTGTTTTGTGGGCTTCAGTTTCTCTTTAAACTACTGAGCTCTTCAGTTTTACACATTGACCTGTGTTTGAAGATCCCAAAGCCCTATAAAGCAGGAGTTGGCAAATAAAGGTTTGTGGGCTGAATATAGCCCACTATCTATTTTTATGAAATGAAGTTTAATGGGACATAACCATGTTCACTTGTTTAAATATCAACTATAGCAACAACTGATTTGAGTTCTAAGAGATCATATGACCCACAAAGCCTAAAATATTTACTGTTTGGTCCTTTATAAAAAACTATTTTCTAGCCAATTTCAAGGCATAAACGCTATTTCCATAAAGTCTTCTGAAGGTCATCATCATTAGCCCAATAAAAAAATCAATTTTCTTGTGGGTGGGTTTTTTTTGAGACAAGATCTCGTTTCGTAGTTCACACCGGCCCTGAACTCACTATGTAGCCCAGGCGAGCCTAGAACTCATAGCAGTCCTCCTGTTTCTGCCTCTTGAATGCTGGGATTACAGGTGTGAGCCACCACGCCCAGCATTGTGGTATGTGATTACTGGGGATCAAACCTGGGCCCTTGCGCTTACAAGGCAGAAACTGGAACCACTGAGCTAAATCCCCGGCCTCTACTCTTCTTGTTTGGAGATCTTGTCATCATTTACAGTAACTTCCAAAATGGGGAAATGTAACAAAAATGAAAACTTTAAACTAGAAAGAAATTAAATTTTATTCTATCCCTTATGAAGGATTGTCAATCCGTGGCCAAATCTCTTTTTGAAAATATAAAAATTTCAAGTTGTTGCTTTTATGTTCATATTTAGGAACCACAACTATACATCCTTTTTGTATGGGGCAGGATCTCATGAAATCCAGGTTGGTCTGTAATTCAGAGATCCTTCTGAGTGCTGGATTACAGGCATGTACAACAAAATAGTTTAATATTTTTTCTGGCTTCTCATAAAGAAGTCCTGTTTTGTTGGTATGTGAGCTTTATGCATGGCACTAACTCAAAAAAGGAGCTACTTCTTTATCAACTCACCAATTCTAAAAGGCTTAAGAAAGTGCCTACTAAAAGGTAGGATGTTAATTCTTAATATGTCTGTATTTTTTCACTGAGAACAATTTACTTTACATAACGAGCACAAGGCCTAGAATCTGGAATCAAAGAGCAAATAAGTCATTTTACACCTATACCATGAAATACCAGGAGTGCAGCCACACCCTTCAAAAAAATGAACAGCATGACCATTCTAGTTCTCAACTGAATCCATTTAATTAAGCAATGTACTTTAAAAATTACTTTTTTACTTAGAATATCCAGAAGTATTCAAAAAATTACCTCTAACCGAAGTCCTACAAATGGCATATTTGTATCACACATAGCAACAAAGTGAGCTAGAACTTTATTGAAGGCACACGTTTCTCCTGATCTCTTGGTTTTCTTGGATTCTACTGGACAAGAATCATCAGACAACTAGAATGCAAGTAAAAATACTAGGTAAGAAAATGGGATACAAATGTGATACACTAGGTAAGAATATGTGATACAACTCATGGCATTTAAACTATTTTAATGAAGCTCAGTGTTAACCAAAACAAATACTACACTCTTTCAACAAATGCTTATTAAGTAAATACTAAACTAAGCGCTCCTAAGTTAGTAGTAAATAGTGTGTTTATTAAGTCCTCTTGTGGAAAATGTTGTAGAATTATTACCTAAAGAGAAGCATTTCCAAGAAAACGCAGACAATTGCTACTTAAACGTCACCATTCTCCTCTTAAAAAGTATAGTTAATTCTTTTTCATATTAAAAACAGGTTTAAAAAAAACTCATAAAAGTTAAAAAACCCAAAATTTGTGCTCACTTCCATAAGTGATCATACCTTGCGCTTAGTACCAGTTCTGGTTTGTTTCCCAGGTTTCCGGAAAATCATGTCCTGGATGTTTTCCTTGAACTGCTGCAGCAGCAGCGCCATAACAGGGCCATCTTCACGATCTGCAGCACTCACAGACAGGAAGTAGTACTTGTATGACAGCTGAGTAGGTTTATTTGGAACCTCCAGCATTTCTACAACCTACAAAGGTCCAAATCAGAAAAAGACTCAGAGAAACAAGCATCTGATGTTTCCCCCTTATATCAAGCAGGGCTCAGAATTATAAACCTAACATGAATGTCTTTTTTAAAAATAAGAACAATCAATTATGATATCAAAGGAAGCATTCCTAGTTAACTACAATATGTTTTCAAAAATGTAAATTAGGCTAAAGAAGAATGATATAAGCAACAGTACCTTTACACTACAGCCAATGGGATATTTAAATTATTACTATTATGTGCTCTTGATAGTCGTGCTTTGCTTATAAAGTAGAAAAAGTATGCCTAATTCCAGTAGGTTTGCTATACTTTCTCCAGTGTATTTTAAATTGCCCTGCTGTCTCCCTTAACCATTATAACATCCTTAAAAATCCATTATGGCAGAGGGAAATGACAACTATATCTCATTGGAATGTAAAAATAAACCTTGATTTTTCCTTTATTTGTTTATTGGTAGTACATTTTAGGAATACATTGTGATCATATTCTCATTGAGAATTTGTACCTGTACATGATGTATCTTCTCATTTTTTCCCATTTCCCTGTCCTCCTTTCACTCCTCCATATTCATAAGCTTTGTTTCCATTTTACCATCAAATATTTTCTTTCCCTTCTTTGCTTTCCCCCACTCTCACTGAGTTACCCCTTCCCTTTGAGCATTTTATTCTTATTTCATAGTACCTATCATACATGCTGGACCTCATTTATACCTTCAATTTCTCACATTAGAGAAACAATACGGTATTTACACATCACTGTCTCATTTATTTCATTTATGAGTATGATCTCAAGGTGCAACCATTTAGCCATAAATGCCTCAAGTTTATCTTTCTTTATAGCTGTGTAGTACCCAGTTTTACATTTAAAAACTCCATCTTCTTTATCCAGTCTCCAGCTGATGGGCATTTGGGCTGTTTCCAAGATTTAGCTATTACAAATTGCACTGCTATAAACATGGGTACACATATGTCCCTCTGATGTGATGCTTTCAATTCTTTCGTGAATATAGCCAGCAGGGAAATAGCAGGGTCAAATGAGACCTCCAAAATCAAAATGAATTAAAGATCTAAATATTAAAATAGAAACACTAAACCTGCAGGAAGTTAGGTTAGGTAGAACTCTAAGTGACACTGGCATAGGGAAAGCCTTTATGAATAAAACCTCAGTTGCACAGGAACTACCAGACAGAATTAACAACTGGGACCTCATCTTATTAAAAAGCTTCTGCACGGCAACAGAAAACACCATCAGAGCAAAAAGACATCCTACAATTTGGGAAAAAAAATTTACCAACTGTTCCTCAGACAAAAGTCTACTACTATCTAGAATATAGAAGGAACTTAAAAATAATGAGATCCCAAGCCAGGCATGGTGGCTCACACCTGTAATCCCAGCACTCAGGGGCAGTGGCAGGAGGATTGCCACAAGTTCGAGGCTCGCCTGAGCTACATAGTGAGTTCAGGGCCAGCCTGAACTACAAAGCAAGACATTGTCTCAAAAAACTAAAAAGCTAAAAAATAAATACATTTTTAAAAAGAGATCCTCCAAATTTGAAAACCCAATCCAAAAGTGGGCATCTGAAATGAATAGACATTTTTTCAGATGAAAAGTAAAAGCAGCAAAGAAACACGAAAAAATGTTCAATATCACTGGTCATTTGAGAGATGCAGAGGAAAACAGCACTGAGATTTCACCTCACTCCACAAAGAGTGGCTGCTATCAAGAAACCAACAGCAAAGGCTAGTGAGGCTGTGGGGAGAAAGGAACCCTTCTCCACTGTTGCTGAGAATGTAGACTGGTGTAATCACCATGGAAATTAGTATGGAGATTCCTGAAAAAACCTTGATTTTTCAAATGAAAAATGTAGTCGCTGTGAAGTAACAACAACGGTTGACAGTGATAAGATGCTTACCATGTGCCAAGTACAATCTGAAGTACCCTACAGATGTGAAAACATTTAATCCTCCTAAGAACCTCAGGGAATAAATATTATTTCATTTTTCTAATGAGGAAACTGAGGCACAAAAATCCCAAGTTGCTTGCCCAAGGTCTAACAGCTAGGAAGTGACAGACTGTGCTTGGATCCTAAGTTTGGCTACACAGACATTGCTCTCACCCATCTTAAGAAACCTCATCCAGTCAAAATCTAGGTCTCACTCTAGAAAATATCCTAGATAAGAGATGCAGTTAGCTTATTTTCCCCACTTAAGACATAACCTTCCTCTATCTGTAACCCCCACACCTTGGGTTGCTAATCATTATATAAAAGTCAAATATTCAACTGAATATTCACAGATTTAACCAAACAATAAATCATATAGAGAATTACTGAATTTGATCCCAAATCACCCCTTTGCATACTTACAATGTAGTATTGTGGAAGTCGGGTAAGTTTAATGAACAGCTTATTCTTAGAAAGTTTCCCAATAGGATGAGTTGAGTAATTGGAAAGCTGCAATGTTTCACTGCTTATTGTAGGCAGATGTTTTATAGATTGTTTGCAACGCTGTTGTCCAAGCCAAAACCTTAATTTAAAAGAGATAATTCACACCATAGAACATGCTTTTCTGATTAACTGTGTGCTACTTGATTAAAAAGCAGACTAAAGACCACTATAAAAACAATTTATGGAAATTTAACTGAATTAACAAAAGGAGACATGATCATGCTGATGAATAATTCTCCATTTATGTTGCATTGTTCTAGTTTTAAGAAGTTTAAGCTGCAATGTGAACGATTCTGATTACTTATAAGGGAAAGTTAACTCTAAGTCTGAGATACTAGCTTAGTTTATTATAGAGAATGACAGATTTCCTAGTTTTAAAGACAACACAAACTAATTTCTTCTTTTCTTTTCTTTTCTTCTTTTTTTTTTTTGAAACAGGGTCTCACTTTGTAGTTCAGGCTGGCCCTGAGCTCACTATGTAGCCCAGGCTAGCCTCAAACAGCAATCCTCCTGCCTCTGCCTCCCAAGTACTGGGATTACAGACTTGAGTCAGCACGCCCTGCATTGTGGTATGTGGTTATCAAGTGCTGGGCTTACAGGAGTGAGTCACCACACCCAGCATTATGGGATGTGATGCTGGGGATCTAACTCAGGACCTTGCATTGCCAGGCAGAAAATAGAACCACTGAGCCAGCCCCAGCATAAACTATTTTCAACATCCTTTAAAAAGTGACTAAGGTGTTGGGCCAGGGATTTAGCTCAGTGGTTCCAGAGCCTGTTTTGCAAGAGCAAGGACCCGTGTTTGATCCCCAATAACCACATACAACACTGGGTGCGGAGACTCACCCCAGCAGCAACCAGTACCACATACCACAGTGCCAGGTGTAGTGGCTCACGCCTATAATCCCAGCACTAAGGAGGCAGAGGCAGGAAGATTGCTGTGATGTGAGTTAGAGGCTGAGCTCAGGACCAGCCTTAACTACAAAGCGAGATCCTGTCTCAAAAAACCTTAAAAAAAAAAGTGACTAAGGTGTTGATTAAAACAAAGCAGAACAACAACAATAGATAAGCATAAAAGGATTCTGTTTTCTGGTGTCACTGGACACAGAAGCCTATTTTTTATATTCTGTATATGTAAACTAAATAGTATGGCTAGCAAATGCCAGTACATATGAATTGTCTTCCTTCCTCCTCGCTTTTAGGTAAGCCATTATGATGCTTTTGCTCTAGTACTCCTCTTATTCCTTTTACTTGATTATCCTTGAAGTTAGGTTATCATGGAATTAGATATACAATAAAGAATAAAATAATTGCCTCGCAAACTCTCAGTATTGCACAATGAAATAACTATACAAAATAAGAATTTTTACACTAACATAACAGTGCAGAACACCCAAGTTCATGATCATTAGAGTCATGTGCTTGTTGAATAGGCTGGAGATCAGCTCAGGGGCTACTACCTTTTCATTTTATGTGGTACAGATCACGAACTAGTCATCTGCATTTAAATCATGTTAGAATATATGACTTCTTAAGGGTAGTTTGCTGAATCATTTTTCCCATTAAAACACAACTTTAAATTTAACCATAAATTTAAAAGATGAAGTGCTAGAACTGGCTACTACCAAAAGAATGAAGACCAATTTTCAAAATGTATCATCATGAGCTTTGTTTTGTATAAAAGTTATAAATCTAGAAAACTTGCTAAAATGGTTTTCAAATCTCTACTTCAGCTCTCACCAACATACCTGCATGAGACTGTTATTTTCACCATCTATGCTATTGAAACAAAAATGCAGAAACAGTCCAGATACATATTCATCATCGTCATGATTAATGTTATCATCAATCCTACACAGGTAAGTTACAATAAGTAAGACACAAATTCATTTGTCACATGAAACATTCTAAATACTGGGTCTGGAGATATAGTTCAGTGGCAGAGCTGACTAAGCATGCACAAAGCCTGGGCTCAATCCCTAGAACTGGGGAAAAAATATCCAATCAGCACAAAACAAAACAAAAAACCTAAATACTGATATAGTGGTACCTGAGTTTATCAACTTTCTTCCTTCCACGATTCTGGGCACGAACTGAATTATATGAGAAATGAATCAAATTTCCCTCCTAAGATCAGCACTGGCCCTAACCACTGACAATATTTGGTGTTGGCTGTAAAACCTGTTAAATTTATAACAAATCAATGAAGTGTACACTGAAAAAGGGTACATTTTATGACATGTAAGTAATACCTCACAAGGTTGTTTTAAAAAATTAATGTCCTGTGACAGATTAATGATAAACTTGCCATTCATCACAGATCATTTGAGAAATGCTGTCATAAGTAACAATCAGAATTTGTCTTATACATAAATTGTATGAGTTAAAGTAAAGATATACATTTGATAAGGTAAAGGCTTTGGAGAACTTGTTTTTCTGGTTTTAGGTTATACTTCTGATAGCTAGAACTAACAACCTCAAGTTACACAAGATGTGAATTATTAAATATATTAGGTATTTAAACCTTGCTTGTTTAGCCAAAGTCCACAGAAAGGATGGTAAAACACTAAAACTTCTAGAAATTATAACCCAGATCAATAACTATGATCTTAATACACATAAACTATATAGCTGTTCAAAAGAAGCTTACCTAACTACAGTAAAAAAGATAGTTAATGAAAAATTACTTGATTACACTTAACTTTTCAAATAATTTAAAAGATTATAATTAGCAAAAGAAAGTGGTTAGAGGAACACAAAAACAAGATCCCACTAACCACTCCTATTTCTGTCTTTTAGCCTCCCTTCTCTCTTCTGAAACTGCTAGTTTGAGTTCTGACCTACGAATTTTTTTTTCCCCACTGCAGTACCAAGGACTGAACTCAGGCCCTCGTTCTTGGAAGGTAGGTGTGGTACCACCTGAGCTAAATCCCCAGCCCTTGAAATTTATTTTCTTTCCATTCTTGGGGGTGGGGGGTACTGGGGATCGAATTCGGGACCTTGCACTTATAAGGCAGGTACCGGACCAGAACCACTGAGCTAAATCCCCAGCCCTATGAAATATATTTTCACTCCTTGGAATTCTGCTTTATTAATTTTTAAAGAGTTGGTTAGTGTTGCCATAATGGTACCTTTGTTTATCAAGGAGGAGGATATGTGTATGAAATAGAATTATCTCTAGCTCCATTTCCAATTTTATTTAGTTTAACAGTATGAAACATTTAATGGATTTTGAGACAAAATGAATGGAGGTATTAGAAAAGCAAAATGAATATTCTGGTAATGTCAGCTGGTCCTGAATAAGAACAAATAAGATTCCATTACAGAGAACACTTGATAGAAAAAAATTCATTGTCTAAGTGATTTGTAAGTGCTTGTACAGGAGAAAATGTGGAAAGAAATCCAAGATGAGTGTCACGCCCTTCATACCTACATTTGCTCTAGAGGGGAATCTGACATGAAGCACTGCCACCTTGGACCCATTCCAGGAGAATTTAAAATTCTAAAGGTACCAAAAAGAATTAAATTTAAAAAGACTTCCTAAATAGGAAACTGAAAAAAAATTTAAGTTACATGTCATAAAACTTGAGGACAGTGCCAGATGAAGAATATGGTTGAGGGCCGGGGATTTAGCTCAATGGTTCCAGCACTTGCCTTGCAAGTCCAAGGGCCTGGCTGTCACCACAAACAACAATCCTGGGCATAGAGACTCATGCCCACTAGCAATCAGGCTCACACCTGTAATCCCAGAACTCAGGAGGCAGAGGCAAGAGGATTGCTATGTGTTCAAGGCTGAGCTCAGGACCAGCCTGAACTACAAAAGCAAGACCCTGTCTCAAAAAACCAAAAAAAATGAAAACTATTTTAACAAGATATATTTTCTTCTCTTTTCAATCATACTCTTTTTTTTTTTTTTGTGACAAGGTCTCGCTTTTTTTTTTGTAGTTCAGGCTGGCCCTGAGCTCAGCCCTGAACATACAGCAATCCTCCTGCCTCTGCCTCCCTTGAGTACTGGGATTATAGGGTGAGCGACCACGCCTGGAACTGTGGTATGTGGTTCTGACTGCTGGTGGGCATGAATTTCCACACCCCGCATTGCTGTATGTGGTCACTGAGGATCAACCAGGCCCTTGTACTTGCAATGCAGGGCAGAACCACTGGGCTAAACTTCCCTAGTTTTCCATTTTTAATCTTGAGTGAAATAAAATAAGCTTACTTAAGTTGCTGAATCCAAGGAATGATCCGTTTCATGTCATCATTGATAGATTTTTCCATGTCATCCAGAGTGGCCTGGTCTACAGAACAAAGCATTTCATTAATTAATTGCTTACATGAGAATCAATCTTCATGCAGCCTAAAATTTACACGAAAATTGTTTTAGGCAGAAAACTACGCTATTAAGTCAGAAAAACTAAACTAAATGCATCATTAGCTACAAATCAACTTAATCTGTTTTCCTTAACATCTCAGGAGTGTTACAGATCACACAAATGATAGCAAATGAAAACTGGAAGAGTAATATACAAATAATTCAAAATTACAAAATTTTGTAATTCAAATTACAAAAGCTCTTGCTCTAATATTTTGAAACTCATGATGTTATTAGAACCTTAAAAATTATAAAAACCAAAATATTCTATTGAAATGTTTATTTATCAAACACAAATGATCTCTGGCATAAGCAAGAGCTGCTGGCTAAAGACTGGCTTGCTAAGAATATCATTCCAAATTTTTAATGACATCAGAAAAGCATTAATAAATACTAAGGCAAAAAGGGAAATACAAAATGATTTCAACTAATGAGAAAAAAACTGAAAATGCTCCCCCTTCCTCCCATCAATGTGCAAACACAGCCAGCAGAAAGGCAGCTGTCGAAAAGCCAGGAAAGCCCTCACTAGAAATCAAATCACTACTTCCCTGACTTTCTGGCCTGCAGAACTGCGAGAAAATAAACTTCTACTGTATTTTGTTAGAGCAGCCTAATCTAATAGAAGCACATATCCATAAAAAACTATTCCTACTACTTTTCTTATATTTATATATTTAGGTTTATTATTTATGTTTTGTTAATAATCAGGAAAACAAAGAAAAAACTTTAAAGAACAACCAGCTAGTTGGCTTGGGATCAGTTAAAAGAATTCATACATGTACCATTTGGTCATCATTTAGCCATCATAAATGTGATGTGATTCAAAAGCAATGCATCATTTACCATGAGCAGCACATATGAATACTTACTTTTACAGACATGTATGACCATAAAACCTTTCATTTTCAATCTCTCTTCCTTAATATTTCAAATGACAAATATGCTAATATATTCAAGAACACTGTTTCCAGAGCAATACAAAAACACTAAGCTCCTAGTAAGCACTTCATCATTTCAGAACACCAACTTGATTAAAAAACAAATTTGAAATCAAACTTTTCATTTCTATTGTGTTTAAGCCAAAACAAAATACATCCCTCTAGGACTCTGTATCTATGTCATCACAGATATTTATACTGTCATAAATATGCTCTCCAGAGACAAATGACGTTACAACCCTTTGTAGTCATTTCCACATCCGTCAAGCATTAGTGGTAAAACAAACTGAGCTACTGGAGAGATAAATGTAAAAAATATCAAAAACCAGTATTATTATTTCTATATAAGAAAAACAGCATGGATGCACTTTATATTGGGAAGTTAAATATTGGGAGTTAAATTAGAGCCCCAGGAACAGACATAAGCCAGTTATTCCTTCCATACCTAGTTTTTTTTTTAAACACTGCATATACCATCACTTCCAACACACAATGGCAGAATATTTTCATTTTTTTAAAATATTTTTTCTGGGGCCGGGGATATAGCTCAGTGGTTCCGGCGCCTGTCTTGCAAGCGCAAGGGCCCAGGTTCAATCCCCGGTAACCACATAACAATACTGGGTGTGGAGACTGACCCCAGCAGAAACCAGTACCACATACCACAGTGCCGGGGGTGGTGGCTCACGCCTGTCATCCCAGCACTTGGGAGGCAGAGGCAGGAGGATTGCTGTGATGTGAGTTGGAGGCTGAGCTCAGGGCCAGCCTGAACTACAAAAGTGAGACCCTGTCTCAAAAAACCTAAAAAAAAATATTTTTTTTTTTCTGGGACCAGGGATTTAGCTCAGTAGTTCCAGCACCTGTCTTGCAAGTGCAAGGGCCTGGGTTGGATCCCCACCCCCACCCCAGCCACATACAATACTGGGCGTGGAGACTCAGGCCCAGCAGCAATCAGTACCACACATACCACAGTGCCGGGTGTTGTGGCTCACGCCTGTAATCCCAGCACTCCGTAATCCCAGCCCTTGGGAGGCAGAGGCAGGAGGATTGCTGCGACGTGAGTTGGAGGCTGAGCTCAAGGCCAGCCTGAACTACAAAGTGAGACTCTCTCAAAAAAAAAAAAAAAAATTCTTACATTAAGTCACTACCGTTTAGTAACTTACCAAGTCCATAGAGCATCAACTGGAACATTCCAGAATGCAAATCTACAAAAATGTGCAGGCACTCCGAATTACCACAGGGCTCCAAGATGGGAACAACAAGAGCTGGAAGCGCAATCTCTATGGAAGCTGAACAGTTAACAATTAAACATTATTTTTCTATCTAAATATTTTCCCTCAAAAGAAGTATATTTCAGTGAGGAGAAACAACTATTGAAAGATCCTTAATATTAGAAGAAAAATATGATTTTGCAAAATTTGGAATAGAATTATTATCATTACTAGTAGCTCAAAAGGAGCAATGTAATTTTCAAGTTCATTTGAAACAAACTCAACTATTAAATCAAAAAAGAAAAATCCCTTCAATTCCTTTCAGAGTTTAAAAAGCTAGTAGAAAGCCAATTTTATCAGTTAGCTGTGTTCTAGTTGTATTTTATTGAGTATTTGGTAATAAGTTAATTTGTAGGAATATTCTTAATATTAGTTAAAAATATCAAGAAGAAAATTATTTGGTAAATAGAATAAATATCTATAGCTTAAAGATTTTTAATCTCATTCTTCATAAAAGAAGAGTATTTTTTTTCTATTAGAGCCAAGGTGTTTTAAAAAATACTGGAAATTATTAAACATTATTGATTATATAGGAAAAAAATCTTTCAAATTATTTGTGTGCCTCACTTTAAAGTCACAGATGAAATAACACCACAGGCAACTGCTATACACAAATCCCAAAAGCAGACAATATACTTGATCTAGTTTTACAGTATTTCCACCAGGCCCAATTAAATTTTCCCTTAGTCCCACAAGTTGTTAAAATGAAATCCAGTAAGCAAGCAAACCACTGAAAACACATTAAGTGCTGATCAGATAAAGGGTTGCAGAAGAAAAATCCTCTAATTTATTTACTCATTTATTTATTCATTTGTTTACTTACTTACTTATTTTTCTTTTGGGGACATCCAGGGCCTTTGCACTGAGTTACATCACCAGTTCTTTTTATTTTTTTGAGTCAGGCTCTTACTAAGTTGCCCAGGCTGTGCCTGAATTTGTGATCCTTTATGGCTCAGCCTCTCAGAGTGCTAGATTACAGCCCTGACCAGCATCTCAGCTAGAAGATACCCTCTTCTTGTTATCAAATTCCTCCAAGCTATAGCACAAAAAAGAAAGGCAAGGAGGGAGGGAGGGGAGTGGTGACAGATTTTTTTCACCAGGCAAATTCTCTGTACTACTTCATAAAACAAGGACAGTAACATCTTCTCCATGCCATAGTTTATTGGGGGAAGAGAATGACAAGTCAGAGAAGGTGCTTTAAGACGCAGAGTGAGGGCTAGGGGTGTAATTCAGTGAGAGTATGCATGCTGAGCATGCACAAGGCCCTGGATTCATTCTCCAAAAAAAATACAAACCAGAATGTTCAAAAAATGTACATTATCTATATTTCCTTATAAGTCAAAGAAATAACCCAAAACTTCTTGCAATATTTCACACCGGTGAAATTATCATTGGTTACTCTGTATATAAATTATCAAACAAATTAATAAGGTAAAAACTTTCAGGAAACATTTAATTAAATAAAAATAAATTTCTTTCAAGTACATTTAATACATATTTTATACAAACATTTAACATTTGAGTAAGTAGAAGTTTCACCTAAAAACAGAAAAACAACAAAGTAGAACAGTGAATTTTTATAATATTTTAAAATTCAAGACCAATGTGACAGAATAGTTCAAATCAATGATGTTTTGCTGACTGTATTATATTAAGTGGAATAATAAAAAGTACTTACAGATTTGAAGCAGGGTTGCTAATTTTCACATTTCTATACAATTAATAATTCCTAATGGAGGACAAAGGTATTCTTTAAAGCAAAACAACTTCTAATATGTAGCAATGAAGTAGAATTAGTCTTTGGAATTGAAAATAGTATTCTTGAAAAGATAGGGCATCAAAAGATAGAAAATATAGGGCCGGGGAGTTAGCTCAGTGGTTCCGGCGCCTGTCTTGCAAGCGCAAGGGCCTGGGTTCGATTCCCCGGTAACCACATAACAATACTGGGTGTGGAGACCCACACCCAGCAGCAACCAGTACCACATACCACAGTGCCGGGCGTGGTGGCTCACGCCTGTAATCCCAGCACTCGGGAGGCAGAGGCAGGAGG
>PVIR01011003.1:0-48348 GCA_004026965.1 Petromus typicus | reverse complement strand
TGTAAAATAAGGTGAAAGGGGACAATGTTGAGATTGTAACAAAAAAGTAAGGAAACAAATTTTATATATATGGGGGGGTGGTAGGTGGGTGGGGCTATGGGAAAAAATGAGAATTAAGTTGTGTCTTATACTGGTACAAATCCCCATTATGGAGTGCAATCATGATGTGTATATTTAATGTACCAATAAAGATAATTTTTTAAAAAATAAATAAATAAATAAATTATTTGAAAGAATATATCATTCTGCTCTACAATATGTAACATTCCTTAAGTCTGACTCCAAAAAATAATAATATATACAATAAAACAGGGAAAAATTCTCATGATAGGAAAAAAAGTGAATCAATAGAAACATGAAAATTCATACTGAAAGTTTATTTTAATTACATTTGATAATTTTTTTAAAAACCCTTAAAACCTAATAAACAACAAATCAAGAGACAGAAAACAATTTGAAACTCTAGGGTAGAAAAATGCAACATTTCACTTAAGGACTATCACTAAATATATTAATTTACCAAATGCAAGAGGAAGAATAATTAAGAGAACTTAAAGTCATTGAAGAAAATTTCAAAAATGAAAAAAACTAGGAGGGGGAATGTGGGATAATACATCAGCCTTGCTAAGATAACTAATATATTTAAAATATGTGTGTAAAGAAAGTTACAAAATACAGGTAAAAGGAATATGTTAATAATTATAATGGCTAATATTTCCAATTGGTTTTGAACAACAAAACTGATACACAATTATTGTGAAATAGAAAATGCTCAAAGTAAGATAGGGTGAAGGAGGAAAAATATGAGATTATAACAAAAAAGTAGGAAACAAATTTTATGTATATGGGGGGGCAGTAGGGTGGGTAGGGCTGTGGGAAAACATGAGAATTAAGTTGTGTCTTATACTGGTACAAATCCCCATTATGGAGTGCAATTATGATGTGTGTATGTAATGTACCAATAAAGATTTTTTTTAAATTCTCTCACAATTATTCTAAATAAAATGAAAAAGTGTTATTCAGACTAGACGTTAAATTGTTCATAATCAACAAACCTGAACACAGGCAGAAATATTAAAGAATGAATTTAAAAACATAGATCTTAGAATTTCACTATGGAAAAAAAATCATTAGAAATTATATGCAGATATGTATGGGTGAAGATAAAACTTTTTTTTTTCACTTTAAAGATTGTTTTTCCAAAATAATTTACTATTCAGAGTCCAATGGCTGAACTTATAAAACACACATTATTAAAATATAAAACACATTATAGTAGTACACTACCTACACGTGAAAGAACTGACTTGTACTGGAAGAGGAGTGTTCAAAACTCAGATAAGAGAGCCAAAGCAGAATGTTAACCCATCCCCAGGTGAAAGAGGTCCAACAAGTAACCAGAAACCTTGGTGTTCCAACACTAAGGACATACAGAGGGCAGCAGAGCCAAAGATTAACCAACATAGCCAACCCTTAATGAAAAAACACTGCCAAACAAAAGACAGAAATCCAACTCAGTGACTGCTGACCTGGAGTCCAACAGCTGAATCAAACCTTGTTTTGTGGTCTATGTAGAGCAGAGAACAGAGGGCTAACTGCATTCCTCGTGTACCAATGGGAGCAAGGAAATACCTTAACTTGAACAGTAGCCATAGTCTGGAGGAATGAACAGAGAGAGGACCTCTACTGCAAGAAGGGCAACTCAAAATCCATAGGCTTTAAAGCTAGGCCTAGAAATCTGTGGCTGGCTGGATTCCAAACTAACATCATGAAAACTCACCATTCATTCAGTAACACAAGATGTTTTTCTTTGAAGCAGTATTTTGTTTTAGATTTTACATTTTGTATTAATTTTAGCTTTCCTTCATTGATATTTCATGGGAGTCAGCCTCTCTTTTTCTCTATCTTTAGTTTTTTTTTCCTTTCTAAACTTTTTAACTTATTTTCTCATTTTTTGCTTTTTATCTACCTATTTTTTCTTGTTCTTTCCAATGACTATTCTCTATCACAATTTATTTTTACTCTTGAGTAGGATTTCTGTGTTAAAGTTTCTCAGCCTTCTTATATGACATTCATTGATTTTTTGAAATGTGTTTGTTCTCTGCTTAACCACCTACCTGTTTCACCTTTACTAGTATAAATAGTTAAATTTATGATGTTAGTGCTCAATATTGTGCTATTGCTTATAATGGCAAAGTTGTTTCATTTAGTGGATAAGGTTGTCAATGCTAGTTCAATATTTGGTTTGTCTTAGTGTTCATACTATAACTCTAAATCTCCTTTCCATGGAGACAAGATTTACTCTACTGGGCCTTGTGGTTTGCCAACATTCAGTTTGTATTTAATGTTATCATTGATGCTGATTTTATTACTGAAGTCAAGGTGATAGAGTTGTTGCTATAACTTAGTTTTCTTAAAATACAAGTATCTAGACAGCCTTGGGATGATTAACAATACAATGGCTCATTCCAGGGGAATTGGGCACTAAGGAAAATATGCCACAGCCTCATGCCTCAAGTAAGTGGAGCTGGGCAGCTCCTGGGACAAATGTAAAAGCAGATTATTAGCCTTGTCCAGTGGATAATACTAATTTAGTCATTAACTAAAGAGGTCTCTAGACTAGAAGCAAAACTTTCTACTAAAATACATACTTAAATTGCAACACAAAGCAAACAAAGCAGAAACATTAAAAAGAAGCCAACAAAATGCGTGAAAAACTCCCCAAACCTCCAAAACTAATCTATGAGTATAAAAAGATAAAAAATCAAAGACCTCATATGTGAATCATTCAATAGTAGTATCTATAGAGATAATAAAACAGTTTAGTATGCCATTTGGCAAGCTAACACAAAGCCTAAGTAATAAGATAGTGGGTCTAAACAAAATCCTGACAGAGTCTAAAGGATATACTTTACAAAAAACAACAAAAAGTTAAATAAAATGATGCAAAGCTCACATAAGCTTCATAGAAATGCATGAGAACACAAATGAGGGCCCAAATAAAAATGTAGGAGTTCTAAAACCCCACCTTACCTGACAAAGCAGCAACAGTGACCAATGTGAGGACAAAGTCACAGAACTAGAAGTCAAGGTTGTGTTGTGGCCAGTTAAACAGAAACACCTTAAAATCACGAGAGAAAAAATTTTTAAACGTCCACAACACCATAGATAATGCAAACCAGGTTAATCTAAGATTAATAATGATTCTATGAAAATCAGAACCTAGAACAAATGTCATAAGAAACTTTTTACTGATCTTGTAGCCAAAAGCTTTCCAAATACTGTAAAAAGATGGAATATACTTATAAGTGAGGCATATACAACTCCATGTTGCCTTGATCAGAAAACAACTCTCTATGACACTTTATAGTCAAAATAAAGTCCAACACAAAGAAGAGTTTTAAAAGTGGTTATAAAAAAATCAATGAATCACTTATAAAGGAAAACTCATTGAAATTACAGAAAACTACTCAAATCAAAGTTAAAGGCTAAGAAAGTGTGAAATGAAATGTTTTGAGTCTAAGATGAAATCAATTTCCAACCAGGCTGACATATCCTGCAAAGCTCTCAACATTTATGGAGAAATTAGCTTCTTTTATTGTAGAGAGCACTCATGACCAAAGAAGATCATGACCAGCAAATCAGACAGAACCCACCCCCAAAATTCTGCAGATGCCACAGAAAGCGATAACAAAGATTAAAATGACAAACTGTCTAACAGGATGTATATACTGAAAAGGGAATAGTTAAGTAGAAGGGAGAGATAAGCAATCACAATAAACCCAATTTAAAAAAAAGGAACAGGAAAATAAGACAATCACAGGAATAAGTCAACACCTAGCAGTAATAACTTTCAGCATGCATAGTGTCGGTTCCCTGAAAGACAGACTGGAAGGGTCCCTCTCCATCTCTGACTCCCCTTCTTTTCATCTTTTATTATATGTTTGCAATTCATAATGTTTACATTCCTCGTGTGGAATTGGTACATGTATATAATGTCTTCAGTGTGTTTTCTTTTCCTTATGCCATCCCTCTCTTCCTTCTGTCTTTTCACTTCCTTCCTCTTGAGAAAAATCTATTTCATTACTTCCTATTTTCCACATTCTTAAACTTTCTAATGCAGACTTATAAGCAAAGCTCTAATGAACTCCCAGGCTTTCGGAAGAATAGTGTTTTATCTTTTATCACATATACACATATATGATGAGTATGCACCAATATATTATATGTATTACATATGATATTATGAATTATATGTATATTAATTATACATGTATAACTTATTTCTTTAGAGAACCCTAACCAATAAAACAAAAAACTTTTAGCAAATTAGAAAATGACATCAGTAGTATATTAAAAAAATATGTCAAAAGCTGGGAAATTTAAGTATATCTGTTCTCACAACTATTGTAGCTTGCACTGTTGACCAATCAGTTCCTGGCCAGGCACAGTCGTGCACACGTATATTCCCAGCACTCAGGAGACTGGGGTAGGAGGCATGCTGCAGGTTGGAGGCCAGCCTGGGGTACGTAGTGAGCTCAGGGCCAGCCTCAATCATAGACTGAGAGCCTTTTCAAAAAGCAAAGCAAATCAAATATTCAGTTCAGAAAGGCATAGGAAGTGAATAAGAAGCATACAGTTTGGAAATGTATAAATATAGTTTCACTTTCAAAATCATGATTTTTGTCTTAAAAATTCCAAGGGATAAACCTTGCAAAAAACTAAACTGGAAAAAAATTCGATCACAATGTGATGATGATGCTACTTAGTGACCAGTATTATGGTTTGAATAAAAAGGGAGATGTAATAAATATTGGCAATAATCTTTAAAAATTCACAGCTATTGTTAATGGGAATATTTATTGGTTAGTTTTCCTGTTGCTGAAATACAGTGTTTAACACTCACACAGATTAATCAGTTCTTGGTTTGGGGGATTTCAGACCATGATTTGCTGGCTCAAAAGCAAAAATAGTAGGAGGGATGGTCTGGCAGAGCAAAGGCAGGCCAGCTCCCAGACAGCAAAAGAGCACCGTAAAAGAGCAACAGGCCAGATATGGACCTAGAAGTTATGCCTTTATGACCCACCTAAACACCCTGAAAAATTTGCTTTCATAATTTCCTAGGTGACACACAAAATAAGCAAGTTGAAAAGCTGAAATATCACAGAAATTAAACTCTTTAATTGTTTTGAAAACAGTCTAATTTGTATATAATTCAAAAATTTTACTCCTAGTCATGTAACCAAGGAAAATGAAAATTTTCACACATCAGTATTATTCATAACAAAAAATGGAAACAAACCATCAACTGATTGATGAAAAAATATGATATGCATGTACAATTCAGCCATAAATGAAAGACATAGTCATACATAGCCCAGTGTGGATGAAACTTGAAAACATTTACTGAAAGTTTCAAGGCCTAAAATATCCCAAGTTTATAAATTCATAGACATCAAAATTAGTTTAATGTTTCAGGAGCATATAGGGCATTAGAGAATTAAAAGCAACCTCTAATTTGTTTGGACTTTCACAGTGAGCCAAGCCATTCTGAAATAAGATAGTAGTGACAATATTTCAGTTTATATATGTGCTCAGTAATACCTCACATATTCAGTGGCTCTTACCTCAAACTTTTAGATATATACTACAATCACAATCAACACTGAACATTTGCATCTGTGTGTGACATATATTGATTCTCATTTTTCCCCTTTTCCTTGCTTTCCCTACAACCCCACCCCAATATACGTAAGCTTTGTTTTCATTATTTTCTACCATCAATTTTTTTCTTTCCCTTCCTTACTTCCCCTACCCCTCCTTTCCTTTTTCCCTTTGAACATTTTTTTCCTACTTCACATTATCTATCATACATTCTAGTTGAAAAGAAAGAGGATGTAGGGGTAAACAAGAAAGGGAGAAGAATGTGAGAGCAGTACAAAAAAGGAAATAAAGTTTGTGTATATAGGTGGTGGGAGGTTTCAGGGTGGGTGGGGGAAGGGGAAAAATGAGAATCAAGTCGTGTCATATTTGGTACAAACTCTCAATGTAGAATGTGATGATGATGTGTATTCTTAATATATCAATAAAGATTTGAATTAAAATAATACTCTAAATTCAAACACTTCTGAAAAAGCATTCAGCTTCAGGGGTAGTCTAAACAAGCCATAATGCACGTTGATGTTGGTGTATAATAAAGGGCATTGGTAAAATCTTGATAGAGCCTCTCGTAGGAAACATTTTAATATGGATATATAACATAGCCATTTAAATAAGAACTTATCCAAGATAAAGCAATGCATACATACATTTGATATTTTAATATATTTATATAAATATATAAGTGGAAAAAATGAATTTTCCATAATGTTCAAATATATGATTTTGTTTCTTAGGAACAAAAACTTCATTAATACATTACTGTACTTTGAATCAAGTTTCTTTTTCTCTAAAAAGCAAATATTGAATATTTTAAATTTTCGGTGACAATTTCTGTTTTATTTAAACTATTTAATGTATTCATGTTTAATATTATTTTATACAGTTGAATTTTTTTCTGTATATACAGATCTCTCTCTGAGATGCTATAACTATACCAGTGAATTATTGGCTATACCAGTGAATAACTTGTATTTATTTGAGGACTAAGTGGACAGAGAGCCTCTTTCTCTTAGTCACAGAATTTGCACTCCTATCATGTGATATGCAGAGGGTAGAAGGGTAAACTAACTGGTCATAGCTGTGAGAACTTGGACTTATTCTATTCTTAGAAGGTATAAATATATAAGATGGTATATTATTTGTAGGAGAGGTAACCTGATAAAACACAATAAAAATTTTGTAAGTAAATCTACGAATCCAATTGGAAAACTTCTGTTGTGCCAGGGGACACTGGAAAAAGGGAGAAATGGATGTATTATTAATTAAATGATACTATGATAATGAATTATCCATGGGATGACAATATAAATATATATCTCAAAATATGTATAAAGTTTCTAAAGATGAATGACTCACAGCTAAAGGGTGGCAAATTTGGGCTATTTGTATAAATGACAGGTTTATATTAACAATAATGAATGAGAAATCATTATAAACAATGTGATGGATTCTACTGTTCCTATTATTGTGGATTCCAATCAAACTCAAATAGACTGCAAAAATTGTATTAAAATGTTTTTATGAATGAATTAAAATTTTTAAATAAAATTTCTAGATCACCAAATATATTTATTAATATTATTTGCCTAGAAAATGAATAAATATTGCCTAACTAGGTACTAGTACTAAATTTATTAAGTGTCACTATTTAATTTTTAAAGTTGTGTTAATGTGGAGGTAAGTTTCTGGATTTAATTCCCAACAGAACACAAAGACAAAAGTAAATAAACAAATGATGGAAAATGCTTTAGTTTCTTAATAGTATCTCTTAGGAAATTCTCTTAGGCATCATGCTGAGTTGTGAAAAGTGTGAGTTTTTCTCAATGTCCATATATGTATATGTAACTAGATTGAATTATTTATATTTTGTTCTTATGACACTAAACCATTAAAATATGTAGGTACATACTAGAAAGATGAAGCAAACACTATGCTTTTTTAAAGTTTCAAGTATTCCCTTTAGAAATCTAACAGAATCAATAGAAAATATTTTAGAATAATAAAGTAATATCAGCAAGGATTTTTAAACATGAAACAGTTACTGTACTTTGGACATCATATCTTATGTCTAATTTGAGCCTTGCCAAGTTTCTGCTATGTTGAAAACGGTTCTGAGTGAGATGCTGTTGAAAGGTGGTGGAACTGTCCCAAGCCGAAGCCCACTGGAAGATAGTGAGTACTGAGGTCATTGATGCTTTGTCACTGAAAGGGATTGTAGGACTCCACTTTCTCTCTCTCTCTCTCTCTCTCTCTCTCTCTCTCTCTCTCTCTCTCCCTCTCTCTCTCTCTTTCTGTCTCTCTCTCTCACTCTGTTTCTGTTTATTTCTCTGTATCTCTCTGTCTCTTTCTTATTCTGCTCCTTACCAGTGGATTAAAGCATGGGGTCTCTTGTTCTTTGACTTGTATTTTCAAAACCATGAGTTAAAATAAACTGATCTTTACTTATAAATAATGTATGTTAGCGGTTGCATTATGGATACACAAATAACACCAATATAATCCCTATTAAAATTAATTATTGGTCTATGTACTAGCAAAGCTAATGTGTAAGTATTAAAACTTTCATTTGAGTATAAAATTTGTGGGAATATGTCTAAAATTAAATTGTCATGATCAAATGAAAAATAATACATGAAAGTATCCTTAGTAAATTTAAAACTATGCTATATGTATCAGGGAGAAGATTTGATATTATAAAATTAATATGTATCAAAATTACATGAATTATATAGAATTCTAACACATTTGAGAATAAACTTTTGTCTGAAATGAAAGACTGTTTTTTGTTTGTTTGTTTGTTTGTGGTACAGAGGATCGAACTGAGGACATTGTACTTGCCAGGCAGGCAGGGCGTTGGTGAGATAAATCTCGAGCAGAAAGACTGATTCTTAAGGTCATTTGAAATTTTAAAAAAATAAGTGTGAAGGAAGGTGGACAAATGTGAAAGAGAAAAATGAGGCAAATTTGTGCTCTTTATACAACAGTATATGAAAAGTTTATAGTAATAAAAGGAAGTCTATTTTAAGTTTTCAGCTATAAATAAACAAATTATGTTATTTTGTGTTTAATTCCTTATGGGAATTCCTCCCCAAACTAGTAATAGATAGCTCCTTGTAGAAGAAAATGGCTATACACTATGAGAACAAGGTAAGAAAATCTGTGCTATAATGAGTAAAATGGGGTATGATACAACTATCTTCAAAAGAAAAATTTAGGGTATCTTTAGGTATAATAATAATTTAAACGAATTATGTAATTTAATTACAAAAGTAGAAAAGTAAAAGTGGGAACTGTTACTGTAGTAGAAGGTATTTTGGAACCTTGTTCGTGCAGGCTTATGATTATTAGATCTATTTCTTGGGCTCTCAGATGATTTTTTTCTCTTTTCATGAGTTTAGTTCTGGAATGATATCAGCATGAATAGGAAAAGCTTTTTGCAGAAGCAAAGTTGACTTGTGACAGTTTCCTGTGGCCTATAGAACTATAGATTCCTATGCAAGCACTCACTGATTGTAGAGTACAGTGGAATGTGTAAAGCTCCATGAAGCAGCTCAGGTAAGGCTTTTTAGAAATAAATGTACATAAATTCAGTGCTGTGAAAGCAAATGTGCATGTATAGGAAAAAATAAACATATTCTGAAAATATGTAAGTAATCACTAAGACTTTGAGGATCATTAGAGTGTGTTTGCCCCCCACATAACCTTCTTTCTATACAGAAGCTCTTTTATAAATGTCCAATTTTCAACTTAGTATGAAAAGACATGCACAGAAACATGAATATATAGGCCATTTAGAGGAATAAAAGGGATTTATGGAAGCCATTGTTCATGAAAAAAACACAGACGTCTAAATGGAGATTTTGCAGATGTGTAAATGGAAATGGGGTGTAGAGTTAAGTAAGGAGGGGAAAATGCGATGGTCATAAAAATGAAACAAAGCTTATATATATAGGGTGTTGGGATTGGAGGGTAGGTAGGGGAATGGGAAAAATGATAATTAAGTGATGGTACATACTGGTATGGATTTTCAATGTTGAATGTGATCATGATGTGTATATGTAATATACCAAAAAGATTCAACTTAAAAAATATTGTGGTAATATCATAAAGATATGCATATAGATCAACAAAATACGATGGAGTCCACAAATAAATATCTGTATATGCAATTGATTTTCAACAAAGCTATCAATAGTGTCAAGAAAACTGGTTACCCATGTGCAAAAAAATGAAGTTAAAGAATTACCTTATGCCCTACATAAAAATAATCTTAAAATGGACCAAACACCTGAACTTAGGCATTAATATTACATCATATTTGAAGAAAACAGGGACAAATATTCATAACCTAAAATTTACTGATAATTTAAGTATGATACCAAAGTCACCAATTGAAAACATAAACTTCATAAAATTAAATATCACTAGCATAAACAATTAATAGGGTAAAAATAGAGTCAAAAAATGAAAAGAAAGTCTACATGTGGGATAGCAATATAATTTCAAAACTACTGTTTAAACAAAGTGACAGCTGAGGAAGAAAGGACCCAACAAAATAAAACAAAGAGCTAATCAGTGGTCAGACATCTCTCCAAGTAGAAGTCAAACAGCAACAAGCAAAATGATATAGAATATCACTAAGTATCAGAGAACTGCAAGTCCAAGTCGCAATGTGATACCACTTCATTGCACATTAAAATGTCCATCATTCAAAAACCAAAATAGTAACTGCTTCTAAGGACATGAATAAAGTTGACTCATTTTTGGTGATGAGAATATAAAATGGTTAGACTCCTAGGAAAGCAATTTATTTGTCCTAAAGAATATAAAATAATTAGCATATGACTCAGAAATTCTTTTGTTAAGTACGTACCCACAAGGACTGAGCGGCGACTTGAATGAGCTCTTGTAAAATAATGTTGCAGCGACGCTCAACCAAAAGAAAGTGAAACCTGAACTGGGACAGCTCTTTTATTAACAATAAGATTGAAGTACAAGGGATGTTGTCTCCAGCTACTCCTATAACAAGCACTTTAAGATGTCCTCTAACTGGCATGTTCAGTGTTGTTTAGAAGCACTTTCTCTGTACTACAAATTTCCCAAATTCTTTGAATTCTGTGGACGTGACCCACAGCTGCTTGAAACTACTCATAGAGGCCATGATGGATGCACCAGTCCATGCAGAGAAACATCTCTCAGGAGAAGCTGTGATCTTGATCGGAGTCCCTGCAAAAGCCAGCTGTTCCAGCTCTTCCAGGAGCCTTTCCTCCAACCCAGGAAACAGCGTGGAGCCCCCCGAGAGCACAATGTCAGCAAAAAGGCTCTTCTGGATGTCCATGTCACATTTCGTGATGCTGCTGCAGACCATTTTTGACAGTCCTGGGTCCTGGATGCCGAGCTGCTCTGGAGAAAAAAGCACCTCAGGCACCTGACACAAATGTTCCCCCATGTGGATGACATTGCCATCTGGCAGTTTGTATTCTGTCAGGACCTCCTGCTGCCTTTTGCAGGACTCTTTCTCTGGCTCCAAAGAGACGTAGCACAATTTCTCTTTGATTTCATCCACCACAGCCTTGTTGAGGATGCAGGGATAGGTGCATCCTCTGGCCAGCAGGAGCCTGATGAGGTGTTCAGTGATGTCCCTCCCTGCCACGTAGAGCTTGGTGACTGCATGAGGGAGGGAGTAACCTTCAAAGATGGGGACAGTGCATGTGAGCCCATCTCCACTGTCCACCACTAGGCCGGTGACAGAAGCACAAGAGTACAGAGCTGCCACTGCGTGGTTGCACAGGTAGAAGGCAGGCACATTGAATTTCTCAAACATGATTTCAGCAGTCTTCTCTCGGGTCTCCCTTGGGTTCAAGGAGGGTTCAGTCATTAGAACTGGCTGTTCACTGGGTTTAACTCCCAGCTCCCACTCAAAAAGATGGTTCCAGAGTTTCTCCATGTCATCCCATCTTGTTACCATCCCACGCTCAACTGGGTAGTGCAAATACAAGGCATCATATTTGTACTGGGCTTCCTCTCCTACGAAGTATTTCTTCCGATTGGCTCTTGCTGAAGGTATACTGAATTTAGGGTGGCCCACTACAGAGTTGATAACATGGGTGGGTCCAGTATAACCAGATAGTCCCACTTTACAGAGTCCTGAACCATTGTCAAAAATCACTGGAGGATTTTCCGGTTCATGTGGAGTAGACATGTCTGCTTCTGACCTTCTTCACTTCACCAAAATATGAAAGATTGCCTGAGCCACTTGTTGATACAACAGGTCTCTGGAAGAATTAAAGCCACAGAGTTCCTAAAGTTGTCAAGTTGTCAACCTGGTGAAGCCAGCAGGCTGCCTCCAGTCCACACAGAGCACGGTGTCCTCAGCCCATGAAAGCTGTCTCTTTTCTGGAGGCCAACTACTTGTTGAGGCTATTTCATGGCTTGTTGCTAGGAATGTCATAATGTAACCATGGACACAATTGTCTCCAGTGAGTGTCAGATGGGAGGGGCCCAGAGCCAAGCATACTCCCTACTGAGTGAAGTATGAAGAGTGGGACAGCTCATCATACCTGAACACAGCTCGGACTGGCAGTAGAAATGAAGCAGAGATCTATTTTTAGAGTAAACTGAAGGTAGTTTTCCCACAGAATAATCCCCTCTGTTCTGGTTTTCTTGGGAAATTGTAGTAAGCAATATAAAAAAAAAGAAATAATACTTATTTTAGACATATATATATTATATATATGTTATTATATATATTAACTAATATATATATTATATAACTAATATATATATAATATAACTAATATATATATTATATAACTAATATATATATATTAGTTAAGAAATGTTTCTCGATTTTCTTAGGGAAAAATAACTATGATACTGTATTTTGAGAAAGAAATTTTGAAAATTTACATTAAAACACATTCCAGGAAAATAGCATCACAAGAACCTCAGTGTACTAATAATGTATTTAATGTACAAGTGATGTATGATTGATAGGTGGTCCCACAGCTTTATTACTTCTCAATCTGATAAAATAGCAAAGATAATACTTATAATTGTCCCTCTGAAGACAACTAGTATAATGAAAATACATAAGCAGCAAATTTGCAAATACTCATAAGTTGAGAGGAATCCCTAGGAAAAAGAGAAACAAAATCATTTCTATCATTGCCCAATCTTACTATTGAGAGTAAATTTTTAAGCCAAACACTAGAGAGGTAATGTCTAGTTAGAACCCAATAGTACTGATGAATCAAAGACCAAGAGTTTGGACTTGAAGAGCACAAAGTATCTGGAATTCTTGGAGAAACAACTGATAACACTATAAAATCTGGTAAGTAGAAAGCTCTGAAAAGTTCACACACTCATGTATCAGTACTAAACTGGATATGTGTGTGAGATGCACTGAAAAGATAAAAAAGAATGACTATAAGATTTTTGAAAAACATCTTCAGGTTTATTATAGTAAATAGAAGATCTCAATAACAATATCACCTACACCTATAGTAGGTAACTGATGGCATTTATTGAATATGTATAGACAAGACTCGGATTGAATTTTTAAAAAGCTGGAAAATTAACTTGCCCACTTATTGTATATTTAGCATATTATGTTTATTTAATAAGGACATTAAAATATATGTCATATTTCTGTATATCTTTAAACTCTTATTAAGTAGGTATTAATGGTGAGATTGAATAATTTGAAGGGGAAATCTGAATATTTCTTTGATCTCATAAAAGATCAAAATATATAAAAAACACATTTGTTTTTAGTCACATAATTCTATTTGTATACAAAAAATTGATTGTAAAAAATTTTTTAAAATGGAAACAAAGCTTATCCATATAAAGAGTAAGACTATTAGGAAGGCCAAAGGAATTGAAAAAAAAATGAGAATCAAGATGTACCATATAGAGGTACTGATTTATAATGTTGAATGTGACAATAATGTATATGTAAAATATACCAATAAACTCAATAAATTGAATAACAACAACAAAAAAATAAAGCAAAAGTATGTAAGATAGTTCAGTGAATGTGGAGGTTTGAAAAGGTTAACTGTATCCCTAACCCAGCTTCCTCAATGTCTGGGGACTGAAATCAAGTCTCATTACATTGAAGATGATCATCGCTGAGCTAAGAGAGTGTTATATGAAAACAAATTCCTTTTCAGTGGAATTCATCTTTGGAACATTAATTATCAAAATTCTTAGAAGATAAAGTGAAAATTTTTAAGATAACCAAGCCCATCCAGAATAACCCTCTTAATATAGAAAGATTTCACATAATAACATAGGCAAAATAAGTAGAACAAACACTTTGTAGTCTCGGCTCTACCTGTTAAATTTTCACATGTTCATACATGGGACAGTTGTTTAGTGAAATCTAGCATTTTTTTTTCTAAAAAAATTTTATTGTGCTCTAACTTTAGAGAATAAATTAGGTTTTCTTCAAGCATCATTTCATATTTTTACTTTTTTCACCTTTTCACAGGTATAAAGCAACAGGATTTCATGAGAAAATACTATTTTAGTCTGGATTACTTTTTCATTGAGCTTTCTGCATGTAATTTTATTTAAAAGCTTTTTCCAAAAGAGAGAAAGTAAGTGATTATTAAAATATTTGTAGTTGGCTATCCATTCTATGTCATTCTCTTCCACTTAGATCAAACACTAATAATGAATTACACTAATGTATTTCTCTGAATATCACATTCAAAACATGGTAATTCACTGTACCTTTCTTTATAGCAATGAAATTAATGTTCATTTGCTAATGCTCTTTTTAGCTCTTCTAATGTATTTTTTTAGAATAAGAAAAGGAAAAAAGGTCAATAAAAATAGTTCTTTGAAAATTTGTATGATGTTTATTATTCAAATAGAATAATATATTAATAGAAAGTGAACATTTTATACTATAAAACTCCAGTCACAAGGTTTTCACAGCTCAATAAATGCTATTTCACCTATAATTCAAGTATATGCCCCATAGATCTTAAAATACTTGATACTTAGTCCTGACTTTAAAATACAAAACAAACCATGTGAAGTATATAACATCCAAAAATATGATTTGAATAAATCTAATTTGGTCTCTATAAAAATCTCCTATTTGAATAAGCAGCCTTGACTATGTTTTTGATTAAATATTGCTACATGGCAACTTATGACAGACCATTAATTATATTTTAAAAATAGTACATTTATAAACAACCATAAAAATGAAAATTTAAAATAATAATGAAAAATTTCCATAGAAGTTCTATGAAAATAAAGGTTAAATACACTAAAAAGATATAAAAAATCCACCTTTTCTCCTGTTTAAGTTCTTAAACCTTTAGATTCGTTTAGTATGTGGTTACCTTTCCTTGTATCCAAACAGCATATTTAATAAACCATAGCTCTCCAGAATTTGGACCAAGAAATGACTCTGTAAGAAGAAATAACCTTCACTACTATTCATATGTTTATATTTAAAATGATATTTACATCTTCTGTTATATTTTTAATGTCTTAAAATTAATATTTATGTTATATATTTTTAAAATTATAAAAAGAGGTCAGAGCTTTTGCATAAAGGCCCATTTTTTTATGTTGATTTTTCTTAACTACAGATCTTTCTAAACTCTTATATTAATCATCCTGTGTATATAAATTACTGCTTTATGTTTAAGATCAAGCATATCATTTGTGATTCATCCTGCATAAAGCTATCCTTGAACTCTCGTTCTATTTTATGTTTAATTTTTGTTTATGTTGCCTTTCATTTTCTCTACTTATGGCAGAGTGAGAAACATGAGTGATAATAACAGGCACCTTTGTATATTTCTTGAAATTAAAATAAATTTTCTTGGTTTCATTTCATGTTCCACTTATATATGATATTTCATCGAGGGAACTGTTTAAACTCTTCATTGTTGCAACAAGAAAACATCTTGCACTCTTTCTTGCTAAACTTGTGTGTGTGTGTGTGTGTGTGTGTGTGTGTGTGTGTGTGTGTGTGTGTGTGTAGTTCAGGCTGGCCCTGAGCTCATCTTTGAACTCACAGCAATCCTCCTGCCTCTGCCTCCCCAGTTCTGTGATTACAGGTGTGAGCATTGTGGTATGTGGTACTGATTGCTGGTGGGCGGGTCTCCACACCCAACATTGTATGTGGGGATTGAACTCGGGCCCTTGCGCTTGCAAAACAGGCATCAGAACCACTGAGCTAAATTGCTGACCCTTCGCTAAACATTTTATGATGAATAAATTTCAAAGTCTGTCAAAACAATTTGAGTGTATTTGAAACTGTAAAATTTAATATGTTGAATTTTTCTATGCTCTTTAAATTCTATAAAACCCATTAATTTAAGTCCTAAATTCAAAAAGTTCTACACTTCTGAGACAAAATTAGTGAGAACAGACAATGTTATATACTTAATATATTTTATTTTGGATTTTTAAATATTTTATAACTTGTCATGGTAGCATATGTATGTAATCTCAATACTCGAAAGGCTGAGGCAGAAGGATTAGCCTGAGTTTGAGGCCAACCTGGACTAAACAGAGAAGTCAAGGACAGACTGAATTCCATAGAAAGACACTGCATCACAAAACCAAAATAAATTTTAAAATACATTAGTTAAATATTTATAAAATATTTTACATTAATGCTTGTGAGAGAGAAATTCCTGTTTTTGTTCTGTTTTTACTTGAACTACACTTCTCAAGATTTAATGACAATTTTACATATAGTTCTCACAAAATAATTTGTAGATTGGCTTGGTTTTCTAAATTCTAAAATAAACTGATAATAATTTTTTAAATTTTGTAAAAAATTTCCAGTAAACCTACGTCAGCCCAATCCTTTCTATCTTTCATTCTTCCCTTTTAGAATGGGAATGTTTGCCCTGTGCTATATGATGTTGGATGTATTTCACTTTCTTTTTCACTTATACAAAGGCTGACAACTAAAAGACTGTCTTAAGTTTCAGAGGATACTTTGGAATTGAATTTTTCAGCAATGCAGGGACTTTTAAGACTATGGAAACTCATAGAGATGGGCTAAATGCCACTTCTACAGACAGGCATATGTCTTTTAAAGACTAGAGGCAAAAGTCTATTGCATGGATCAGAATTGATGTACTCAAAAGTGAAAATTTTGTAAAGATATTGGATCATGTTGTTTCTAACTGACCTGCTATTAGGAGGTGAGGTCTTCTTAAGGGAAAATTACTGAAGGTGTGACCTGGAATACTGTACTTCTTTTTTCATCCCTCACTTCTCTCTGTTTGCTGGTAACTATTATGTAAATAGTCTTCTTCTGCCAGATTCTTCTACCATACCATTTCTGCATGGGAGTCAGCTGGCCATGGCTTCAACTCTAGCCACAGAAATTAGACAAAATAAAGACATATAAGTAATAAAGACAGGAAAGGAAAAATGTTAAATTGTCATTATTTGCCGATGACATGACATTTTATATAGAAGATCCTAAGAACTCAACCCACGGACTTCTAAATTTAATCACAAATTTAGTATCATAGCTGGATACAAGGTCAATGTTCAAAAATCAATAGCCTTACTATACAAAAACAACAAACTCACTGAGAAGGATATTGGGGAGTCAATATCTTTCACAAAGGCATGCAAAAAATCAAATATCTAGGAATCAGTTTAACAAAGGAGGTACAAAACCTCTACTCTGACTATTAAAGCACTCTGAAAAAGGAGATTGAAGAGAATATCAGAGAATGGAAAGACATCCCTTGTGCCTGGGTAGGAAGAACCAATATCATCAAAATGGCTATAGTCCCACAACTACTATATAGATTCAGTGAAATTCTGATGGAAATCCAAACAGCATATTTCACAGATCCACAAAAAATAATGCAAGAGACCTAGAATAGCAAAAGCAATTGTTTTGTTCACCTTGTACTAGATTAAAGTCAAAGTGGAAAGAGACCTAAATTTTAAAACAGATACATCAAACCTGCTGAAAAACAGATTAGGTAAAATGGTGGAGACTTTGGCTTAGGGAAAGAATTTTTAGACAAAACTTCTATAGCCCAAGAAGCAGTAGAAAGAATCATTAAATGGGATCCCATCCTAATCAAAAGCTTCTGTACCACAAGAGAAACCACAAGCAGAGCAAAAAGACAATCAACAATATGGGAAAAACAATTTTACCAGCTGTTTCTCAGACAAAGGGTTACAATCTAGAATACACAAAAAGCTTAAAAAAATCAGTCCCTCTCCTCAAATTTGAAGAACCAATTTAAAAATGGGCATTTGAAATATACAGACACTTTTAAGAGGAAGAAATAACAGCTAAGAAGCCTATGAAGAAATTCTTAGCATCACTGGTCGTTTGACAGATGCAAATGAAAACAACACTGATATTATATCTCAGTCCACAAAGAATGGCAGCTATTATGAAATCAACCAACATCAAATGCTGGTGGACTATGGGAGAAAGGAACACTTCTCTGCTCTTAGTCGGAATGTAGACTGGTTCAACTACTGTGGAAATCAGTGTGGAGATTCCTTAAGCAATTAGGATTAGAGGTCCCTTTGGACCCTGCTAATCCCCTGGTAAGGATATAGCTGAAAGAATTAAAAGGTTCATATCACAGCAATATATGTGTACCCGTTTATAGCAGCTCAGTTTATGATAGCCAAATCTTTGAAACAACTCTAATTCCTATCAACTTGAGACTGGATAAAGAAGATGTGTGTGTGTGTGTGTGTGTGTGTGTGTGTGTGTGTGTGTGTGTGTGTGTGTTTAATAAAATGGAGTATTACTCTGCTATAAAAAATAATAGGTTTGAGTCATTTAAACTCAAATGAATGTACCTTGAGGACATAATCATAAGTGAAATAAATAGTCCACAGATGTATATGTACCATATCTTTTCTCTGGCATTAGAAACTGAAGATGTAAATGAGTGCTAAAATGTATGGTAGATATTGTGAAATAGAGAATATTCAAAGAAAAAAAGGGGGTACGGATAAATAAAGAATGGAAAGAAAATAATTGATAGTAAAAAAGAAGCAAAGATTATGTACATAGGATGCAGGGTGATTGTAGGGTGGGCAGGGGAATGGGAAAAAATAGAATTAATTTGTGCCATATACTTGTACAAATTCCCAGTGTTGAGTGTGATCATGATGTGTATATAAAATGTACCAATTAAGTCAATTAAAATAAAAATTTTGAGTTCAAATAAACTTCTCCTTCTTTATGTTTATGTATTTAGGATCTTGTTCCAGCAGCAAGGGAAGCAAGTAAATCACTATCTCCAAATTATTTTTTTACAATTTAGTTGTTTTTTTAAATATATAATTATCTTAATGGGTACTGCTTATGTTATATAATACCATCATTGGCGAGAGTTGTGATTAGGCATATTAACTCTGGTGATTGTCCTTAAATTCTCTCTGAAATGATTCACAAATTTTTAGCATACAACTCTTTTACATCTTTTGTATGATTCATTCTACAGTACTTTACATTATTCTATGCTGTTGAGATGGTATTTTTAACAGCCTTGTTGAATAATTTTCATACCCTGATGTTTACTCATTTTTGCTATATAGTTCATTTTAATTTACAAAAATATATACCCATTACCAAAGTATAATTGTAGAATGCGTACTTCACCCTTTCCACTAATTTTCATACAGGTAAGCGATAATCTTTTGATTTTGCTTTGCATTTTGTGCAAATGATCTTTGGCCTTCGATCCCTTCCACTGAAGACAGTGATTCTATGGTCCTTTCATGTAATAGCGATACAGGGGCAAGCCTAACTTCCAACCTGCTAAATGTCTGAAATGTAAGTTTGTGTTCTCTCAAATCAAGGAATGAATTCTAGGAGCAACAGAGGTTAAGAGTAGGAAAACTTTATAGAGAAAGAAAGCTTTTGTGTAAGCAGGACAGATGAGGGACCTGAAAGTGGGTGGACCCATCTCATCTCCCTTCCCAGGAGACTTTTATGGAACAAAGGCATGAAGTGAGGTGGGTCCAAAGCAAAACAAGATGACAGTGAACTAGTAACCTTACATGTACATTCACTTTAGGCAATATTTGTTCAAAGAGAAATTACAAGGTGGACAAAACTATGATGAACCAATACAATTACAAATATAGTCATTTTTGGTAATATTGATGAAACAGGGATCCAATAAGAAATCAAGTCATGTAACAAGCTTACAAGGATTTTCAATCAGGGATCTTTTCTGGGAGGAATCGGTTAAACCCTTGGTCTCCAGGGATTTAGCTCATTGGTTTCAGTGTCTGCTTGGCAAGTGCAAGGTCCTGAGTTTGATTCCCCATATCACACACCACGATGCTGTGCATGCGTGGTGGCTCATGCCTGTAATCCCAGCACAAGGGAGGCAGAGGCAGGAGGATTGTGAAGAGTTCCAAGCTAGCCTTGGCTACATAATGAATTCAAGGCCAGTCTTGATCTCCACCCTGTGATTGAAACCTATATATACTATCAACCACTGCTATTTATCACACATGAGTGGGGCATTTTTTTCTTTTGGTAATGTTGATCTTCATTGAGGGTCACCTTGACTGTCCTGCATGCTGGCTCTTTCCATGTGAGCTTTGTCATGGGTCTAACTGCCTACAAGTTATATAACTAGCTTACCTACTACAACAATAGCAAGAACAATACTTTTCCATATACGTTTTTATATATTAAAACATTGAGTGAATATATCATATTTCATTTTTTCTTTGATGATTTTATGAGTATTTTATGACGTATAGTTTTAGGCATATGAATGATATGGATGTGAACGTTAATGTACAATATCTCTGTGAAAATAACTGTTTGGTTCCTGCAGGCAGATGCCTGGAAATGTATTGCTGAGATTATAATAATCTGATGTTTAAAATTTTACAGAAATGTTAAACTATTTTTCAAAGTGACTAAACAGTATTAATTTGCCATGAGCAATGCATGAGTGTTCATTTTTTTCATATCTTTGCCCTTTGTCACCAGCTGTTTCTGTATTTTTTCAAAAAATATATACTTTGCAGTTTATGTATTATTAGTGCATTATGCACATAATTTACCTTTCTCTAGTGACTAATGATGTTCAGCATCATCTTTCTGCATTCTTGTCATCCATACATCTTCTTCAATCTATTCACAATTTACTCAGCTTTAATTTAGTTTTAAATTTATTATTATTGAGTTCAATACATGTTTCTTGAATACTGTACCTTTTTAAAGTTTCTGTTCCCACATATTCAGTTTGTTGTTTGTCTTTTATTGTCTGAATGGTACCTTTTAAACATAAATGCTTCGATTTTAATTAATTTTAATTTACTACTTTAATAATTCTGAACTGCAATTCTGGTATTTTTCTGAATACCAATTATTTGATCACAGATCATGTATATCTTTTTTTCTATCTATTTCAAAAATGTAGTTGTGATTCATATTTGTATCTGATTTATATTAGCTTAATTTTTACATGTAGAAAGAGGTATATTCTAACATTTTATTTTATTATGTTGTGCATATTCAATTATCAACCAGCTGATGAAAACATTATATTCCCTTCACCTAATTGCCTTAAGAACTTTCTAGAATATAACTGACCATAAATACTACCATTTATATGTGACCTCTCAATTTTATTCTATTGATCTATATATCTAGTTTTGTACATATATAATAATGTGGCAGAGTTTAGTTAGCTTTTAAATTGGATAGGGAATATCTTCCAATATAATTGCTGACTTTGAAAACTATTTTGGCTAATCTTAGATATAAGTTGGTAATTTCTGTAAATATAAGAATAATATGTAACTAGGCATGGTGGTACTCATCTGTAATTTCAGCACTTGAAAGCTTGAAGCAGGAGTATCACTACAAGTTGAAAGACAGTCTGGGTTACATAGTAAGTTAAAGGCCAGCTTGAACTACAGAGAGATCAAAATAAACAAAAACCACAGACACTAAAAGAGAAAATAGACAAAAGGGAATATATCAATCTGAAATGTTTCCTTATAGCACAGAAAGAATCAACATTATAGACAATAGCATATCTTTTCTCTGGTATGAGAAAATAAAGATATAAAATAGTGCTAGAATATATAATAGATATTGTGACCTAGAACATATTTGTAAGGAAATCAGGTGTAGTGGTGAGTAATGAGGGGAAAAATAATGTAATGGTAATTTAAAAAAAGAAAACAAAGCTTATGTATGTAGGGGGCAAGAATTATAGGGTGGACAGGAGAATGGGAAAAAATGAGAAGCTGTGTGATATACTGGTACCAATTCTCAATGTAGAGTGCAATATATATATACATAAAATTAATATTTAAATTGTATATAAAATATATAATATATAAATAGAATTAAAATATATATAAATAGAATTATTTATATATAATATATAAATAGAATTATTCATATATAATATATATAAATAGAATTATTCATATATAATATATATAAATAGAATTATTTATATATAATATATATAAATAGAATATTTATATATCAATATATAAATATTCCAATATATATATAAATAGAATTAAAAATGAGACAGTGGAAGAAGAAGCTATATTTACAAAGTATATAACTCACAAGAGGTTAGCATAATAAGGATAAATCATACAACTGAATATGAAAAAAATTATTTCATTCAAAATGGGCAAAAAAGCTGATGAGTCATTTTTTCAAAAGATACACAAATAGCCTAGAGATATATATGAAAACTCCTCCACAATAGTAATCATTAGAAAATTGCAGCTATGAAGACTTTGTTAAAAAGGGTCACCTAACTGAAGTTAGAATGAGTATTAAAAAAAGACTGCAGACACCAAATACTAGTAATAATATAGAAGGAAAAACTCTACTACTACTGATAAGAATGTAAATTAGTATGACAGAGTCACTATAAAATGCAATATGGAACTTAATTAAAACATTAAAAAGAGAACCACCGTGGGACCTCACTCTTGGTTGTATTTTCAAGGAATGAAATAACGTGGAAGATCTCATGCTCACATGATTGTAGCAGTGCTACTCACAACACTCAAGAACTAGAAACAATGCGAGGGTCCACAAACCAACAAATGGCTAAAGAAAATCCGCTAAACGTGCTATGTTATGTTATTCAGCCATAAAAATCATGAAGGGGCCGGGGAGTTAGCTCAGTGGTTCCGGCGCCTTTCTTGCAAGCGCAAGGGCCCGGGTTCGATTCCCCGGTAACCACATACCATACTGGGCATGGAGACTCACGCCCAGCAGCAACCAGTACCACATACCACAGTGCCGGGCGTGGTGGCTCATGCCTGTCATCCCAGCACTCGGGAGGCAGAGGCAGGAGGATTGTGATGTGAGTTGGAGGCTGAGCTCAGGGCCAGCCTGAACCACAAAGCGAAACCCTGTCTCAAAAAACCTATGCATGCACTATCCGCAAAGATTGCCAGTAAAAGGAATTGCTCCTCAGGTTGGCTCTCTTTCAAGGTTAGGGAAACAGGAAGAGGTAGCTGTGTGAAGTAAAGGTTGTTGGAAATAGACCCTGGTCCTTCTCTGGCTCTGAAATGTGCTGCTTCTTCCACTTCTAGCTTCCACTATGAGAAGCACCCACCCTCAACACAGACACAAAAGTATTGTTACCAGTGGACCATAGACTGAAAGCTCCAAAATCATACTTCAAAATAAATAATTTTCATAAGCTCTTTGGTTATCTTAAACATTGCTGTACATGTGGAAAGCTGAGCACAGTTAGCACAGTTAGACAGGATAAGATCAAGTGTTGAATTTTAGAGTAGGGTGACAAGATTTAAAATAACATACTATACATTTCAAAATATCTAGAAGAGACAAGTATAAATGTTCTCACCACTACGAAATGGCAATTTATTTGGGGGTTTTTTGGTGTTCTTGTTGTTTGTTTGTTTTTTGAGACAAGGTCTCTGTAGTTCAGACTGATCCCAAACTCAATATGTAGCCCAGGTAAGCCTCAGATTCACAGCAACCTTCCTGCCTCTGCCTCACAAGCGCTGGGATTACAGGTGTGAGCCACTATGCCTGGCATTGTTGTATGTGGTTACCAGGGATCAAACTCAGGACCTTGCGCTTGCCAGAAAGATACCAGAATCACGTAGCTAAATCCCCAGCCCAGAAATGGAAAGTTTTGATGTGATAGATCTGCTACTTACTGATTTCATCATTATGCAATGTGCATATATACGGGAATATTACAGAGGATCACATAAACTTTATAATTATTTGTTAACTACCAAAAATAAAAATATAAAACACATCAATTTAACAACCTGGCAGTTTTAATGGGTAAAAATTAATTTGGGTATTATTTACATGTGAATAATGGGTATTTCAGTTGATGAACAAAAATCCTCTTATCATTTATATTTGAGTATTTTTCAATATTGTAACTTTTTACTAGACATTACTTGACATAATTTTGTCCTTTTATTCTTAGTATTTTATTACACAGTGTTTGCAGTATATAGAAATGTTTTATGAATTTCATTTTGAATTGTTTACTTCTATAAGATAGAAGTATTGTTTATTATTGGTATATTGTTACATTTAGTAACTGATGAATTCATTTTAGTTCCAGACTGCTTTATATTTTAGGTTTTCTGCATAAAGTTGTTGCTGTCTCAAATGAAAACAGTTTATTTTAAATGTGGATTCTTTTTATTGCTTTGGTATGCCTGTTGATTTTGTATAAAATAATTTTTATTAAATTGATGATGTTGCCTCCTTTTCCTAGGTAGTTCACAGTTTTTATCATACCTGTACAATGTTATCAACTTTTCTGCTTCTAATGAAGAAATTTTCTTATACTTTGTTCTACTACCAGGAAATTCACACTGATTTTGAATGTTAAGCTAGTTTTTTGCTTCTGAGATAAATTAAACTAGATCAGAGTGTGAAGTCCTTTGTACATGTTTTGAACAAGCATTTGTACTTCTGCTGTTTTTTGCATAGCAGCTTTTTGAGAAAAAAATTCACGTGCAAAACTCCCTATTCAAGTGCACAACATCCATCCATGCAAAACATCAGTATCTTGCTCTGGAACAAGTGAAGTGCACTGAAGGTGCCAGTCTAAGCCCATTGGCCCTCACTCTGCCTCTTTGTTTTCTTCCTTTTGCCTACTCTGGATATTTTATTTAAATAGAATCACAAATTGTCAATGTTTTATGACTAGATTCTTTCATATAATGTTAAGTTCCATGTTTTTGAGTCATGTGTCACTACTTTATGGATTTAAGGTTAATACCATGTTGTACAGCTACATGACATCATAGTCTAATTCACCACTTAGTGAAAATTTTATTTATGTCCATGTATAGCTGTTATGAATAATACTGTTTCAAGAATTTATATAATTCTTGAATTTAATTTATATTTATAGTTTCTGTACTGATGCATGATTGAGTATATACTTAGAGTTAATAGTTGATATAGAAGCCATATTAATAACACTTGAAGGCACTGATCAAGTATACTAAATACCTCAAAATGTTTTAGTGTTCCAATTTCTCCTTATTCCCCCAAAGATTGTTACTATGTGATTTTTAAATTATTTCAAAGATATTTATTGTTGACTTTTTTAGAAATAGAAAGTTTGGACCTATATATGTTTCAGTTTGATACTTTAATTCACATGCAGACTGTGTAGTGCTCCACTCAGGGTGGACAGCAAATCTATCTCCTTATGCCTTTATCATGTTTTATATTGAAACATTCAAATGCTCTCTATCGACTACTTTGAGATACATAAATTATACCGGTTAGTTAAATACACTCTTCTGTGGCATGAGGCACCAAAATTGATTCCTTCTATGAAAAAATAACAGTGTACCTGTTGACTGACGTCTCTTCCTTGCTTTCTACACTCTCCTTGCTCTTTGGGAACTGCTATTCTGCTCCCAATTTCCATAAGAACAACTTTTTAAAATTCCACTTATGTGTGAGATCATGTGCTGTTTTGCTACACTGACAAATATGACTTACAACATGTCCTCAAGTTTTATTCCAGTTATTACAAAGACAAGATTCTGTGCTGCTTTATAACTGAATAGTCTTTTGTTGTGTATATGTAACAATTTTCTTTATATTTCTTTGGGTGGATGTTTAGGGAAAATCCTACAATGATTAATCTAGCTAAAGATTCTAGGACAATTAAAAACCTTTATGGGAATAAGACTGTGTTTAAGACACTCTCTCTCTCTCTCTCCTCTCTCTAATATTATATCTAAATCCTAAATGGTGTGTTTCCATTTCTTTTCAGTAGAAAATAATCTCTTCCTCCTGCTGGTGTCCGTCTGTGACACTGTACTACTTCAAAGACGCTATGATGAATGTCTCTTTCTAGTGGCTTCTAAAAATATCAAAATCTTCCCCTTGTCTTGTGTCAGATGAGACAAATATCAGGCCCTTACAAACTAGCGTGTTGACTGTAGGGCCAATTTTCATTTTATTTTGTTTTCGTGAAGGAAAATCTCCAACATAGGAGGTTTCCTTTTGTTTGTGATCCATAAGCCAGAGAGGAAAAAGAGATTGTATGGAAACACAAAAGACTGCGAATTTGTGTAACATTTTTGGATTCAATTTTCTCTTGTTTTGATCTTGATCAGGGTGTTGTGACTTCTCAACTGGTTTGTAGACTATCCATAACATTATTTGGATCCATATATTTTTGCTAATTTAGTGTCTCTGTAGAACAGACACATAAAATCACCCTGTCTACCTCTTGATTTCACCCTCACCCAACCTTTTTAAATCAAGTTCTGTGATTTCATCGCATTTATATTAATGTTACAAGATTAGAATATAAAAAAATCTATTTTAACCATTACATGTGTTATATTTAGCCTGTGAGGATATTTAAGTTTAAACTAATGTTGATATAACTAAACAATTCCAAACAAAATTGTGATAGTCATAAATTAATAATTAAGAATATATAAAAACAATAAAGTCACAGAAGTTCATAATTAGAAAGCAAAAAAAACAGCAATTAAGACAAATTCAAGCTTAAAATATCATCTTTTTCCTTTTAAGAGCTATTAGAATTTCTCTACACAGTAGGTATATTTCAATTATTCACACTTCTTAATTTTGAATTAATTCATCATTTTAAAATAGAAATGTACCAATTTGCATTTGCTAGCATTAATATTTTGCAATCATTCACTTTCCATAATTTTTAATAGGATGCTTTTTGTCACATATAAAAAGACATTCTAGTGTCCCACTTCATTTTCTGTATGGGAAATAAAGGACATACTATTCTTCTCATCAAATCACATCTTAGCAAACCTCACACTAAACTTTTAAAAAGTAATGTCAAGCTGTCTTTGCCTTCTAAAGAAAATCTCTATGTTAAGCAATTTTACTCAGCCCAGTGATGGGGAACCTTTTAGAGACAAACTCCCAATTGCATCTTAACACTTATTTATCCCAAATTTAAAAACAATGAAAGTAAACCTGAAATCTGAAGTTATAGTTTAGGCAAAAGCAACTTATACATTAACAATTTTTGTCTTAAAAAAGAAACAACACGCATGCCTTAGATTTGACACTACTTACAAGCTTTCAAACAATATCCAGCTGTGAACATATCTTTCCCTGAAATTATTGATTTAGGAATTATTTCTAAGACCTATGTCACCCAACAGTAACTGTTTCCTAATTACTAACCTGGTTTTCTCATAGATTTATATATTAACATGCCAAGGTTGTCTTAGCAAAATATCATAGATTTAGTGGCTTAAACAAACATTTTTAACAGTTCTTTAATCTGAAAGCTTAAAAGCAAGATAGGAGCAGGCACATTCTGTTATGAATTCTTTTTTTCTCTTTCTCTTTTCCTAAAAGTTTCCTTCTTCACTAATTACGTGCATGGTCTTTCCTCTATACAAATGCATCACACTATTTCCTCTGTGCATATAGATATCTCCTTTAATTATAAAGCTGTATCTCAGATTAGATTATGGCCTACCAAACAACTTGGCTTGAACTTAACTACTTAATTACCTCATTAAGGGGTTCTTTTCAAACATAGTCAAAAAATGTGAGGTCAGGTTTTCACTGTGTGAACGTGGGGGCCCAAAGTCAAGCCACGTATTTAATAGGGACTACTAAATGAAGCAAGAAGTCATAGGTGTAAAATAGGAAAACTTTCATTCATGCAAAGAACCTACATGTGCTAACCAAATATTTTCCCAATTCATAATTATTATTCTCCTTTATGTAGTAAGAATATCATATTACTGAAAATTTTAAAATTTGCATTTGTCCTGTTATAATTTTAATAAAAGTTCAATTTTAGTATACAGCACATGGCTTCCTCCAAAGTATAAGAATTAATGAACATTTAAAAACAAGTTGTGATATTTAAATGTATGCAGAGAATATACTGTGAGATTGATCTATTAAATACTAATTATGTTTTTAAAACTATAGTGAATATAAGTAAGCTTAAGCTCATTTATATCAATAATAGAAGATCCTACAGTAATATTTCCTCATTAGCCCTAAGTTTGGAAGCTGAGTCTTGAACATATCTAAAATATATTGGATTTATTAGCCTAAGTGGTAAATAACTTGGTATTATATTTGGTTTCTGCAGGCCTTGTGGATCTCTGCACACAAAGACTGTCTAGTATAACGTGGATATAAAACAAGAATGAAAATACTTAGTGAACATTTTTTCACTTGTGAATATTTCCAAGCAAGTAGGTCATTTTAAAATGGTAATTCTTTCTTCCCATAAAATGGATAGGTTAAATCTTGATACTTTTTGATGGCAATATTTTACTTTCATACCTTTAAAAATAGAAATGAAAAAATGTTCTCTATTAGCATTTTAAGATAGTAGGACAATCTATCATGCAGAGTTTTTTACAATATGGAAGAGGGTCACATTTTGTCCATTTTTTAAGGCTTATTATTGCCGTACAATGTCAATCGTTTATTGGTTTTTATTATGCTGGAAATCTAGGAAGATAAAATATTCTGTCACATCTCTGGGCTTATTTTACTAACCGAAATGATTTTATGTAGTCTTATGCTGATTGTGTATTATGATCAGTCCTTCACAAATATTTATGCAATTAATAGCATAAGACCTTTTTGTGAAGGGTATGTCTGAGAAGGAACTGCATGTATGAATGAATGATTATCCAGTTTAAAGGGAACCATGTGAGCAAATGAAATAAGATTATAGGGTAAAATATGCAGTTAGTATAAATAGTGACACAGAGTGTTGAAAAGACTGGGACTAATATAAAGGAGTAAGATGAGAGCGGAAACTCTCTTTGAAGTGGTAAAACTCTGAAAATTGAAATAGCGATTGGGAAAAGTCATAAAGTTAAGTCATTTGGAAGGAAGAGGGCAGTTTAGCATGTGCACAATTGTCAGAGAACCTTTTGAATCTTGAAATTAGAAATATTTGAAAATCTTAAAAGGATTGTCTTCACTACAGTAGCAGGAAGTTATATATTATGGGTGTGAAGATAAAGTTGGAGGCCTCTCACTGCTTAGCTGATAAACTCAGCATAAAATATATTAAAAATAAATCACAGCCACATAACTTACAGGAACTGTAAATTTGGAGAGCTATAAAACCTCACAAAGCAATTGCATTTATTATTAAATGGAAATAATACAAAAATTTCAAACTACTATTAATCATGGCCCAGGATACACTCACACATTAAATTCTTTGTTTTTTTCTCATAGAGATACATTGGTAATATCTGATTACTCTGTAAAATTCAGTGTGTAGGTGATATTATAGATAAAAATGATCAAAGGACTACTTCATGTAAATGTGACTTTTCATGTGATAAGAACTGGAATAGTACTAAAAGCCTTGAATGTGAACATAGTTTTTACTGGCATGTTTTTTTCTTAATACGTGTTTGCACTCCATGATGCTTATGTTCATCTTGGGGAGAGGCTACATGTACATAACTCAGCTTGTGTCTTCCTTGTAGTCCCCTCTGTATTCTCACATGCTTCCTACCTCCATTTCTAAATCCCCTTTCCCCATTTCATTCTGTTTTCATTAGTATCATTAGCTCATGTTTATGACATACAATATTTATATTCAATGAAATTATTAAATTCTTGCACATGGCAAGGCTGGCTTCCACTTACTTCTCCTTTCTCTTCCTCTCTTCCCTGGGCTCCTATTTGTAAGAGTTCTATCCACTTGTTTTCTTCAATCCACATTTTATTGTCTTTGTCTATGCTTTGCCTTCTCAAATGATAGATAATATAAAGTATTAAAGTATTTTTGATTGGTTTATTTCATTAATCATTATATTTTCCAGATGAATCTATTTTCCTACAAAAGTTTCAAATTTATCCTTCTTTAGAGCTGAGTACTAGGCCATATGTACAGATACCACGTTTTCTTTATTTGTTCATCTGTTGATGGGCATGTCTGTTGCTTCTAGGAATTGGCTATTATGAATAGTGTGGCTAGAGGCATTGGTATTCATTTATCACTGTAGTATGGTATCTTTAGCTCTTTAGAGAAGATATATAGAAAGACAAGAGCTGAGATTTATGGAACTTCTAAGTTCAGTTCTTTGGGAAATCTCTCTACTGATTGCTATAATAGTTCTACCAGCTTGCCTCACCATCACCAATACTGTAGGGTTCCTTGTTACCATTGCCATATCAGTATTTATTTTTTTTCTTTGGCTGCTTGATAATTACCATTCTTTTTATGTAAAGTAGAAACTCAATGTTATTTAATTTACAATGCTCAAACAACCAGAGATGTTGAATAATTTTTTTTCATATATTTGTTGGTCATTTGTATTTCTCCTGAGTGATGTCTCTTCATTTCCCTTGTTCATTTTTTGCTTGAGTCTTTCATTTTAGGTACTCTAACTTTTCAAATTGCTTATTTATTTTAATCATTAGCCTCTTCACTGTACAAAATTATTTATTTTTTCTGCTAAAGCTTTTTAAATTTTATGTCATCCCATTTATTGAGTCTTGTTACTACTTTTTTATTTTATTGCATTTATTGGTACATTTTAGGTATTATGATCACATTTATCATTGAGAATACGTATCTATGCATGATTTATCTTGATTCATAATTTTTCCCATGTCTCTGTCCTCCTACAATCCCCACTTCCATATACATAAGCTCTGTTTCTGGTTTTCCTTTTTAACATCAATTTTTTTTCCTTTCCCTTGTTTGCTTTCCCCGGCCTCTCCCCTAGCTCCTCTTTCCCTTTGAAAATTTTCATCCTATTTATAGTACCTCTTGTAATTTTGGATCTCATTTACGTTAGCTTCTCATACTAGAAAAACAGTGTGATATTTGCCCATCTGCGGCCTACATATTTCACTTATGAGTATGGCCTCTTATTACTCTTAATTGTGCCTTTGAAATTCTATTTAAAATTATTTCTTACAGCTATGACTTCAAATGCTTAGTCAGTTGATTCAGTGGTTCCGTTTTAATGTATAGATCTTTGATCCATTTTGACTTCTGTTTAGTAAATGTTCAGAGACATGGGTCTCATTTCAGTCTTCTGCAAGCGAATATCCAGTTTGCCCAGGATGGTTTGTTGAAGACGCTGTTTTCTTCACCTTATGCCTTTGGAACTATTGCCAAAGATCAAACAGCTGAATATGTCTTCTGATGGCTCTGTGATGTTCATTCTGTGCTATTGATCCACATAGCTGTTTTTGTACCAGTTCCAAGCCTTTTTATCACTGTTGCTCTGTATTATAACTTGAACTCTGGTATGCCTCCAGCTTTGCTCTTGATTACCAAGATTATTTTGCTCTTCCAGGTCCCTTCTGGTTCTATATAAATTTTAGGATTGTTTTCTCTAGATCTATGAAGGATGCTCTGGTATTTGGATTGGAATTGAATGGAATTTATATACCAGTTTTGGGAGTATGGCCATTCTGATAATATTAGTTCTGTCTTTTGAGAGGCAGTGTACATCTTTCAATTTCCTGATGTCATCTTCAATCTCCTTTTCAGACACTGTGGCTTTCTTGGTAGAATCCATTCATTTCCTTAGGATAATTCATAGGTATTTAATTTGTCTTGATACCATCCGAATTGGCATTGTTTTCATAATTTCTCTATAATTGAGTTTTTTCCTTTCGTTTTCTTGATTTTGATCATGAATATTTCTTACATAGGTAATTAATGTTAAGTGTGATTTAGTAGAGTTCTATGAGTCTTCTTTGTAGAGTATCATGTCATCTGTAAGTAATAATTTATATTTTCCTTTTCCTAAATGCATGTTATTTGTTTCTTTTTCTTATTTCATTTCTCTGGATAATGTCTCATGTACCATACTGAATAAAAATGCTAATAATTAGCATCCTTGTTTTGTTCTCACTTAAGAGGGGATGTTAGGATGTAAGCCACCACTTATTCATAAATAAATTTATCAAATTCAGATATGATCATTCTATATTTTATTTTTAATTCAAATTTTCATTGGTACATTATGAATATACATCATCACTGAATGATTTTCATGAAGAATATTGGACTTTGGCAAAAGCTTTTTTGCATCTTTTGGTAGGTTTATATGTCTTTTGTTCTTGCTTCTGCATAAGTGGTGTATTAAATTTCTTTATTAGCATATGTTGAGCCATCCTTGCACCTCTGGGATGAAAAAGACTAAATAAATAATGACATATAATCTTGATGATTGGCTTCTTTTCATTTGTAGGTATCTTATTAAGAATTTGAACCTATGTTCATTAAGGATATTGGCCCATACTTTTCTACTTTAGTTGAGCCTATATCTATTTTGAGAACCACAATGATGTTGGCTTCCATGAGTTTGGGAGTACTCTGTCCCTTTAAAGAGTTTACAAAGTATTGGTCATAAACTGCTCTTAAATTTGTTTGTAGAATTCAGTAAGAAATTCAGTAGGCCCTTAGCTTTTTTAGTTGGTAGTGTTTCATATTTTTACCATTGTAATTGTATTCCTTATTTTGGATTATTCAGCAAGTTTTGTATTCTCAGATAAACTTTTGTAATTTATAAGCATCTAGGAATCTATTTCTTGGAGATTTTTCAATTTTTGGAATAAAATTTTTTACAGTAGTTATAACTATCTTTTGGATTCCATTGGTTTATCTTGTGAGTTAGCTTTTTTTATTTCTAATTGCATTAATGTGAATTTTTTCTCTTTCATTTCATATTCAAGAATACAAAAGTATCCTCTATTTAACATAAGAAAAAAGGTGATAATCATTCTGTTATGTGATCTATGTAGATAAATTAGTAAAATACTTCAGATGCTTTGCTAGTCTTCAGTATTAACTAGAAAAAGGCCTAAACTCTAAATTTTATTAATTAAAAATATTCATAACTGGTCCTAGGTATTTACTTTCAGATTTTGTTAAAACAATAAACTAACCTTTTAAAGTGTAAGACAAAATAATAGGGCTCAGTTGAATATGAAGTCCAGCATACATTATATTTCTTTATTTTATGTCATTTTTTATTTGATTCATGATAATTACATGGCTGATTTATAATAAAAATGAACATATTAATAAATTTTGCCTGAATTGCCAAAGATTTTCTAAATAACAGCTCATTTATTTTGTTTTTATGCCCTCATTAGGATCTGTTAGAATAAAAGGCTGGTGATTTAGCTTAGTGTTTCTGGTGCCTACCTTGCAAGTGCAAGGTTCTGGGTTCCATCCTTGGTAACCACAGACAACAATGCCAGGTGTGGTGACTCATCCTCATCAGCAATCAATACCATGTACCACAATGATTGGTATGATGGCTCACCACTCTGGAGGCAGAGGCCAGAGGCTTGCTAAGTTCGAGGCTGAATTCAGGATAAGCCTGAACTAGAGAGACTTTGTTTCCAAAAAAGCAAAGGAAGTTTTGGAATGTTTCCACTTAACATCTTAACATATTTTAAGATTATATGTATGGAGTATTTACTGAGTCACAAAATATACCATATGGAACTTTTTTTTTTTTTTTGAGACAAGGTCTTGCTTGTCAGTTCAGGCTGGACCTGAGCTCACTATATAGCCCAGGCAACCTTGGCACTCACAGCAATCCTCCTGCCTTTGCCTACTGAGTGCTTACAGGTGTGAGTCACCACACCCAGCATTGTGGTATGTGGTACTGACTCCTGTTGGACGTGAATCACCATGCCCAGCATTATTGTATGTGGTTACTGAGGATCGAACCTGAGCTCTTATATTTGCAAGGCTGGAACCACTGAGATAAATACCTGGTCCTAGAACATTTATTAACAATCACATAATATACTGGGAAGTGATGAATTGATTCATGAAATACTAGTAACAACTTTATGAGATTTTACTCTTATTATAGACATCTTACAAATGATAACATGCATGTGACTATTGATTGAAGATGAGAGAAATCAATTTTACTGTTTAAATATAATTTTATTCATTCAGATGTTGATAAAATAGTACATAGACTGAAAGTTGAGAAGAGGAAAGAACCTGGGCCATCCACAATACTAAAATAGAAAGCTGTTAATGGTGCCCTTTGCAGTGGCTAATCACTGCCACTCTTTCTTCCACTCTTCATGGGATCTAAACAATGAGCTATCAGGCTTTCCAACTACTGCCAACATGGATGATTTCTAATCAACTGTCAGTATTTTTATCAAAAGTCCACCTTCTGTATATTTCACAAGTATTCTGTTGATTGCACAGTGTTTACTGCCAACTTCTATTGCCACCAAGAACAGAGCCTTGCACTGTAAAAGTTAACCTATGGAGGAAAACGGCACAATAACCAGCTCTCTGGAAAAATCTGAATAAGTGAGTTAAGTGGATGAAAGGATTGGAGGGGGAGAAAAGAGAGTTGAAGCACACATACTCATATTACACATACACATATGCACACAGGCACACACAACTGCATTATCCCCATTTTATCCACTGAGGAAAAGAAAATGAGTGTATGGAAATGTTATGATAGTAAATGGAACCATTACCTCTGTAGAAGGAATATGTTCAAGAGAGTGCATCTAATTAGCACCTTCTCAATTAAAAGCTATTCAAAATCTTAAATCATAACTTTGGTCTGCTCTCCGTTACAAAGAAATTTTTGGATTTAACAAACATTCGATTGTATTTGGGAGTTCAAATAATAAAATGAAAGCACTGTAATTATTTAATGATTATAATTTTCCAAAGAAAATTATGGATAATGTTACATTCATTCAAAAAACTAATAACATATAAGTTTCCAAGAACTACATTTAATTATCTATATGCAGATGTGTCCATATGATACCCTGGACACCTAGTGATTTAGTCACATAATATCCTAAACATTTATTATGATTATGTTAATTTGAGCAGTAATTGTTGTTACCTGAATAATGTTCAAATGTGAACATCATAGGAGACAATGGAACCCTATATAAGGATGGCACAGTGCAGCGCTGTCACCCAAACTTGCTACATAAATCAAAACTTACATTACACAATACACGCACTTGTGAGTCTTAGTATGTAAAACATAGTTATTACTGACAACAGTCTTTCAGCCTACTTACACATGTGTAACCCTCTGAAAACAGGTATTTATTATTTTACCCTGGGCCCATAACTATGCTTAATTATAGCATTTAGATTTATTTTGTTACTTTAAAAAATAAATTAGTGAGTTAAATTGTTCTGGCAATTGTATTAGAAGTACCAAATATATCAAATAGAAATTGGACAAGATATTATTATAATTTCACAAACATTATCCCTAGTTCCAAAATATATATGGTTGCTTACTTAGTGATTTTGGCATTCTAGCCTGACCTCAATGTCATCTCAAAAGAAAACAGACTCAAGAAGAAGAATAATGGGAGACAGAAAAGTGTTCACTAAAATATGGACAGAAGAGTCCTGTTTGCATTCAGGCAAATAATAAGTTAGTATGCATAATTCTTAGGAAATTCTTGTCAGTTTTTTAAAATAATACTTCAAAAACACATTCTATACAAAATTATTCTGCAAAACTCCATGCATGTCAAAACATATTTTGAAAATACAAAGCAATGGAACTGAAAACTATCTGTCATTTCAGGAAAATTGTTTTTAAGAATTTATAACTCAAACTCCATTGTAAGTGGTATTTACCTATTGCCAAATCAAAATAGTTTACAGCTGATTACTTTATTAAGCATGGAAAGCATGTCAAATGTATAAAATGATGGATATTTCAAATAGACATTGTCTCCAGGTTCTTGTCAGGTGAACTCAGCTACTGGAAAAATCTATCAAGAGGTGTTTGGTAAGGAATTTTCTCAATTATGAATTTAATGTTTTGGTGATAGATAAAAGATAGATAAATTCTGTTAAGATACTGATATCATTTTATGATGTCTGTGATTGCATTATTCTATTCCCAACTAAATCTGTCGATTTTGTTGTTTTTTGTAGCCTATGTTTGTAATGCACAGGGATTTCATTTGCTGTGGGGAGTTAGTACAAGCACATAATACAACTTAATTTTTTCATCTTCTACCACTGTCATTCCTTATTCTTTCTTCTAATTCATACTACCTTTTCATTTTTCAAAAGCTCTACTTCCATTGTGTGTTTACAAGTTTTTTCTTTCACCCCTTTTTCCTCTTAGTCCTTCACTCCTAACCTCCCATATTTTCTCAAAAATTTATAACTTTTTGTATTATCTTTCATTTCTCACATAAAAGAATTCATGCAATATTTAAATTCGTATGTGTGATTTGCTTCAATTTTTACAGTCTCAAGTTGCTTCCATTTACCTAGCGATGCCTCAAGATTATTCTTCTTTTTGGCAGAGTAGGAATCCATGTTTTATAAACATCACATTCTCTTTATCCATTCATCTGTTTATGGGCATACAGTCCATTTTCAGTGCTTAGCTATTATAAATGCTGCTGCTATAAACATGAGTATGTATTTATCACTTAATGTGAAAACTTCCAGAAAAATACTTAGAAATAGAATACCTGAGTAAAATTAAATTTTGTACTTCAGTTTTCGATGCTCTTCCATATCAATATTGATTACATTTGTATTAGTTTACATTTGAATCAACAATTTAGAAGTGTTCTTTTTTCCCCACAGCCATGTGAGAATTTGTTATTATTTTACTCCTTCATGACAGACATTCATTCTGGAGTAAGATGGAATTATAGTATTATAGTGTTGTTTTAACTTGCAATTCTTTCTTTTAAAAAATTGGCTTTATTGGTACATTTTCTACATATATTATGATCACATTCAACATAAAGAATTTTTACTTGTATATGACACATCTTGGTTCTCATTTTTCCCCATTCTCTTGCCCTCCTTACACTTCCACCTACCTATGTACATAAGTAGTATTTCTTTTTTTACCATCAAAGTTTTTCTTTCCCGTCTTTATTTTCTCCTACCTCCCCTTTCCCTTTGGATATTTTCTTCCTATTTCACAATACCAATCACACATTTTGGAACTCATTTACACCTTTGGTTTCTCATAGTAGAGAAATGAGCTGGTATTTATACATCTGTTTCCTTTTAATAATTTGGATTTTTTCATATGTTTGTCATTTGTAATTCTTTTTGTGAAAAATATCTATCCATTTCTGTTGCCCATTTTTATTGGATTTTTTATTCTGAGAAGTCATTTTAAATTTTCTTTGTGTACTCTAGATGTTAATGTTCTGTCAAAGGTAGAGCTGTCATAATGTATTACTCTTCTGTAAGTTTTCTTTATACTATTTCTTGTTTCCTTTGCTGTGCAGAACCTTTTAATTTCATATGATCTTATTTATTGATTTTCAGTATTATTTATTGTGACCTTTGTATTCAATTCAGAAAGTTTTTTGCTAGGCATATATTCTCAAGAGTTTTACCTACTTTACCCTCAGCAGATTATATATATATTTTAAACATTTAGATATTTGATACATTTTTATTTTGGTTTAATATCTAGTGAAATGTATGTGTCTAGACTTGGTTTAATGCATGTGGGTATTTTCCCAGCACCATTTACTAAAGAGGCTATCTTTTCTCCTGTTTATATCTAAATGTCACCTCAAAACCTCAGGTGCTCCTAGCTGGGGTCTAGCTAGGTGGCTAGATGATTGGTGTGTGATAGCTAGAAATATTCACTGATTGGTTCACCATGGTGGTTGGTGAAAACACTACTGAAGACACAGACCCCACCCTGGGTGTGAGCGGCAACAACCGATAAGCTTGTGACCTGGATGGAATACAAAAGAAAAAAAAAGAAGATGGGCTCATGGCTTGTTCATTTTTGCCTGCCTTGCCAGGAAATGTTTCTCTGCCATGTCTCTCAGCTGACTATGTACTGAAACCTTCATAAACTATAAGTTAAAATCAAACTTCTTTCTCCCTTTTAATGTGTTCCAGAAATGATGAAGTAGCTAAGAAAGATTCTGGTTCCAGAGAAATGAAATCACTGCTGTGGTTACCTGACAATATGATTTACAATTCTTTGGATCTGGCTGATGGGAAGAGTTTGGAATAGTTAGGAGGGTCTGGCTGAAGAAGCAGTCTAGGAATGCTGTGGACTGAGCTTGACAGGAAACTTTGGATAGAATTCAGAAGACGAGAGTAGTAATACAAATGCAGCTGATAAAGACCCTCTCAGCAGGTTTCAGCTGGAAACAAGGACTTCATTGGCAGCTGAGTCTGGCTCATGTGTGTTTTCCTCTGACAGAAAACCTATCTACATGTTGCTCCTATTGTGAGACATTGTGGGAAACTGAGATAAAGGATAGTTAGTTAATTAATCTGGCAGAAAATATTTAAAGGCAATATGATGTTGAGGACGTGGCATGGCCACTGTTGGGAGGTTTTAGGCAGTTATACTTTATGAATCAAGACCATACAGCCAAGTAAAATGATTTTAAGTTTTCCCATTGGCTAGAAAGAAAGCTCTGATGAAGTTATGGAGCAAAGGAACACTTAGTTGTTTAGAATTAACAGGACAGTAGAAACAGTGGCACAAGAACATCATTCAATCAACAAGAATTCACTCCTTCCAGCCTCAAAATTACTAGGTGAAAGACTGCTTTGAGCTGAAGGCCCTAGTTCACCATGTTCCACAATGGCAGAGGGCTACGGAAGTTCTTCCTCTGTACTGTGTCCACAAAATCCACCCATCCACACACTAGGGACCTATGGACAAGAAAGAAGAAAGCCTAGCTACTTTTTGAGCTGTGAATAGATCCTGGTGTCATTGACATGGTCTGTTTTCAGGCACAGGAAAAATGTAAGGGTTATGAGGTCAGGAAGGCTTCCTTCAGATTTCAGAATGAGGCCAGGAAAGCCAAAAAGTGAGTCACTGAGAGAACTAGTGTGTAACGCTGTGAGTGTAAAGCCAGGAATGTAATGAGGACTCCCAAAAGGTGGAAAGAAAGGACATTTGATTATCTGAGGAAAGTCTGGATAAAGGAGAAAAGCTGGCTCAAAAGAGAAACCAGGAGGCCTAAAAGTTCTTAGAATGCCACAGGGCAGAGCAACTTAAACCATCTGCAGTTCGTATTTTACCGCAGATTATTCCACTTGCTGGGCATAGAACTACAGGGTAAAATGTTTGTCCTGATGGATTTTGGTTTTTCTGTTATCTCATTCCTTTCTGTCTCCTAATTTGTACCTTTTGTGATGAAAATGTTTATCTTGTGCTATTATATGCTTCAAATGTTTAATTTTCCTTTTATGAAACTTTGCAGTAAAGAGTATCTTAGATCTCAGCACATAATTTGAGTTGGGATTTTTCAACAACCTAGCAACTGGGTGGGGGCAGGGAAAAGCAAAGAAGGGAAAGATATTGATCCTAAAAAGGAAAAAAACCATAAACAAGCATACATGTATAGGAGGAGAAGAGGGTTAATGGGAGGGCAGGGCAATAGGAAAAAGTAAGAATTAAGATATATATGTACAGGTGTATATTGCCAATGAAGAATGTGATCATAATGCATTCCTACAATGTACCAATAAACTCAATTTATTAAAAACAACAACAATAACAGCAAACAGTTTTGAAACTGCTAGAATTTTGGCAACATATAGAGATAGACTAAAAGCATTTTTCATAAAGTGATCTGTATGAGAATTTTGGGGGCCAAAGATGGAGTATTATGGCTGGACTTATACCTAGATATCCTTCAAAGTCTCATGTACTCATAAATGAGTCTTTTGGGGTGAGTCCACTAATTTGTTTAGCATAGCTGTGGATATTATGGAAGGAGGAAGTCCCAACCAGGTGGTGGGGGCAGCAATGAGTAGGCTTGTAGGCTGAATGGAATATAATGGGGAAGAAGGAAGAAGGACCACTGCTTTCTGCTTTCTGCCTACCCTGCCATAGTCTGTTTCTGCTTTGCTATGCCTCTCTGCTAGGTATCCTGCTGAGCCAGGAAAATTGGACTGAAACCTTTACAAAGTAAAATAAAACTTTACATCTTAAGTGTTGAGTATTTTGTCCCAGCAATAGAAAAGTAACTAGGACACCATCAGTGTATATTTTGGTCCTTTTGTGAAAGATCAAATGATTGAATGGTTTAATGATTGAGTGAGAATTTTTCTCTTTCCTCTACTCTGTTCTATTGATCTTATTTCTGGTTTTTCTGCTAATATCAAGCTGTGGATTTTTGTGCATTGATTTTATGTCTGTACATTGTTGAATTCACTTGTTAATTCTACTAGTCTTTTGGTGGAATTTTTTGGTCCTAGAATTAGAGAATCAAGTCATCTGCAAATAATACTTTGACTTTTTCTTTTTCTATGTGTATTTCTTCCTCTTGCTCAATTGTTCTACATAACATTTTGAGATGTTGAACACAAGTGTTATATTGAATATCTGTGTCCTGTTCCTGATTTAGAAGGCAAACTTACAATTTTTCTTCATTTAATGTGAGGGGGGCTGTGTTTTTCTTAAAGTTTTTATTAGTTCTATATAATGTCTTCTATACCTATTTTCTTCAAAGTTTTTTTTATATTATGCATGAATATCAAATAATGTCAGTGGCTTTTTCTTCATCTATTGAAATGATTTTTTGTACTTGTTCATAATTAAATAATAGATTTTACTACTGTTAAAACATACTTGTGTCCCTGAAAAGAAGCTTACTTTGTCATATTGTACAATCTTTTTTGATGATTTTTTGCTTCCTGTTAGGCAGAGTCTTGTAGGAGAATATTGTATCTATTTTCATTAGAGAGATTATCTTATAATTCTCTCTGTTTTTGGCTGGATCCATGTCACACTTTGTAATCAGTTCAATGTTTGCTTCCAAGAGTAACTGTGGAAATACTCTTTAACTTTTTATTTCATTACAGTTTTTTGAGTATTGGTTTTAGATCATCCCTGAAGACCTTAACTTTATAAAATTAATTAGTGTACCTATCTATCACATCTTGATTTTTCTTCATTGGTAGGTTTTTCTTTTTCCTAAATTGCATCTTTAATTCCATCATTTGTCTGGAAAACTCAGGATTTTTAAGTCTTGCTTCATGTTGATAATTCATTTGTATCTAGGCATCTATTACTTTTATGTTCTCTACATTATTATATTTGTGAAACAATTGCTAATAATCTACATTTCAGCAGTGTTCATTGTGATTTTACCTTTTTCACTTTACATTTCAATGATTTGTATCTTTTCTTTTATTTTTTCTGGTATGATTGGCTAAGTTTTTGTCTATTTTATTTATTTGTCCAAGAAACAGGTCTTCAATTCCTTGATTATTTATGTATTTTTATACTCCATTTCATTGATTTTTGATCGGTCTTTATAATTTTCTTCTTTGTACTGGTTATGGATATGGATTATTTTAGTTATTCTAAGATCTTGAGGCATATGACTAGGTAACATATTTGGGCTCACACTGTATCTCTGATATGTACATGCAGACCTATAAACTTCTTTCTTAGGACTGCTTTTACTTTGTCCCATAAGTATTGGTTCGTTGTAGTGGCATTATTATTGAATTCAACATACTGTCTTATTCCTTCCTTGATTTATTCTGTGGCACATCAATTATTAAGTAGTATCTTGTTCAATGTCCTCCTTTCACATAATTTCTGTGTCTTTTTGCCATTGAGTTTTTGTTTCATTGTACAATTATCTGATGATAAAAATGCTAAAATTTTAATTAGCTTGTATTTACTTAAGCTTGCTTTTTTGACTACCACGTGGTCCATTTTGGATAAAGTTTCTTGTGCTGCCCCCCAAAATGTATATTCTGTTGTTCGGTAGCATATTTTGTATATAAATTAAGTCCATTTATTGGAAGATTTAGTTTAATTCTAATATTTCTTTGTTGATTTTTTTGTTATTTGATGTTTATTTGTGATAGTGGGACGCTATAATCCTCTAGTATTGATGTTCATCTAGTCTTCTATGTCTAGTACTGTTGTATGAAACTGGGTAAATCATAGTTTAATGTGTGTATATCTATAATTGCTATCTCTTCTTTATGAATAGTTTCTGTAATGAAAATGTAATGTCCTCTTTTTCCGTTTCTGATCAGTTTTGGCTCTATGTTGACTTTGTCTAAAACCAAGATAACTACTTCCTTTTGTTTGTGCTTCTAGTTTCATAGAATATTGTCCTTTGTTTGATTTTATAACTTATGAATGTCTTTTGGTGTTAAATGTGTTTCTTGTATACAGTATATTGTAGGATTTGGGGTTTTTTGATCCATTTTATTAATCTGTGTCTTTTAATTGGTGAAACAAGATCACTCATATTATTAGCTAAAACTGGTAAATATCTACCTTTTCCTGGCATCATACTATTTTTCTATTTTTCTCTATCTTCTATTTAATTCCTTGTGTTGCATGGTGTCTTCATTCTTAATATGTTTTTAGTTTTGATAATATCCTTGTAAAATTTTTGGAGTACTGCTTTGGTGATCACAAATTTCTTTAGGTGATCCTTATCTTAGAAATGGCTTATTTCTCCATAAATTTTGGAAGACGTTTTAAGATATATCAGTATGGGTTGCAACTCAGATATGGAAATAATAGAAAATCAACTGATAACAACCATATCAACTTGGCTATTGTAGTAAAATCAGCAACAATAGTAACATCAGATATAAACTGAATATTGAAAAACATTAAGAAGCAATCAAATTATGCACCACCCTTATCCATGAAAAAGACCTATAATTGAAGTATAAACATTAAGACAAACCAAAAATTGATCTATAGTAACCATTGTGTGGAACAACTTACCTCTACTATCAATAAACAGGGTTAAATCATAATAAGATACAGTTAACTATTGATTCAAAGAATCCAACAATGACACTATTGAGGATAGAGGTTGCAAGGATTAAGGCATAAAATAAGTAAAACTTGAAAAACAAGCAAATGAAGATAAGAAAGTGATAAAAATGAAGTAAAAGATCCTATGGATAAGTAAAATTAAATTAACACATTAAGTAAAAAAAAACAAAGAAATGGATAAATAGGGAAAAGTATTACAGTGAAAACTACAGAATTATAGGGGAACAAATTAAAATTTAAAAAATAAGACAGAATAAAAAAGGAAAGAAAAGGCTGTCAAATCAAAGAAGTACACAAAAACAATAAAGAAAATAGTAATATATAATAATAAAAAAAGAAAAACAAAATAGGAGATAAAGCTACAACCACTTCCAAAAATACCAATAGAGAAGAAAAGAAGTGTCAACATCTGAGGAAAACTCCTTCATATTTCCAAATAAATGTTCCCTTCCAAGACCTGCAGTCATTCATATACAGAAAGAGACAATTCTCTCTTCCCTGCTTTGTAGCCTGTGGACTTGTGAGATGACCCTTCTGCTCAAAAGGCCTCCATCTGTCAGTCAAATTGTGACAACTTTCTAAACCAAGACACATTCCTGTTCGTGTTGGTACACAGGGAAGCAATGAGATCCATAGCCTTCATGGAGGCTGACAGTGAAACAGGGACTTGAAGCAGAACACTGGACTCAGTGCCATCACCCAGAGATGAAACCTCCTTTGAAAACCACACCTATTAAACACAGTCTCCTATCATGAAATGCTAGCCCACTCTGCTTCTTGGCCTGAACTTCATTTTTTTTCAGGAAATCTGTGCTAGCCCTCATCCTCTCACCATCTGTCACCTGTAGCCATTTCTTGCCATCACCATGGTAAGTCATCACTTCAGTGCTGCAGTATGGATGTTCTTCTGGCTGAGTCCCACATCGTCAACTTCTTCTCAGAATGGTACCTGATGAAATGCTCTCTGGCAATTTGGCAAGAGTGGCACTAGATTTCTTTTCTGATTCTATTCTATGAGGAAGTCTCCCTTGAGGTAAAATCCATGCATTTTTTTAAAGTTTATATAAGCTGTGCTCATCTTTTGGTGCTTATGCTACCAGCCCATCCATAATTTCTCCCTAACGCAGCTAACCCTTCTGGGTTTGTTTCTCCTCCACCATGATGGCCTCATCCTCTGTCCTAGTGACTGCCACTTCTGTGGTTCAGCACTGCAGGGACTAAGGAGGGATCTTTCTAGGTTTTGTAGATTTCATGCATACAGCAGGTGGTGCCTGTTTGTTTTTCTTGGCTTCAGGTTTTTTGTTTTGTTTTCTTTTGTCTCCTTGATCATGAAAATACTTTGATTACATTTCCATATTTTCATAGATAAATCTTATGAGATTTTACTGTTTGCCTGTTTCTCTTACTCTATATAAGCAACACTGTTCCCCAAAGAATCATTTATTTTTGAGGTGCAATTTTTCAAATTTTAATAAAATCTTAGTAACCATGTGTTCTTTGTTCATCTTTAAGTGACACACAATTTTTACAAACTGGAACTTTATTAATTTTAAAGTGAATCTTGCAGGTCACATCCAATTTTATAAAAGATTATTTTCCAATACACTCTGAGGTAAATCAAAACCGCAAATAGCATCTGTGTCTCACTGGACTTCTGAAAAAATAATATCTTCAAAGTGAAATTACCAATTACGTCAAATGCAAATTTCTTGTAAAATGGAAGCTTCACTCTCAGGTTAGCAAGATTACATTGTCATGGGATTCAAGGATTCATTGTGCTGGAAAACGAAACAAGAGACATTTAATAGTAAAGTGCCTGGAAGAAAAACATCATTCTGCCATGCATGGCATTTCAGAAAAAAAGACAAGCTGGTTCAGTAAGTTCATCACCAAGTAGAGACACAGATGGGGTGGAATAAGTAGGGATGAGCACTAAACACAGTATTCACCTAACTAAATATAGTTTAAAATTGCAAGCAGAGTGAAATCTCAGAAGCTTGCTGAATTTACTTATAACAAAATAAAGTACTATGCAAAATAATTCATCAGGGAGTATCACATTTTGTAATATTTATTTAAATTTTCTTTCAGCTTATTGACCACATGATTTAAAATATATTTTCTATCATTGGGTAAATTCTAAAACTACCTTGAATGTTCACATTCCTCTGACCTTCTCTATGCTGTGTTTTCATGGATTTGTGTCTTCTTTATATGTTAGTTATCATTCAAATCTGCCTAGCAAGAGGGAAAGGGCTACTTCTTCCTGCACCTGTGTGTGTTTATGTTTGGTGATCTCCTGTATACCTTGTGTTACAGTTGCCCACTACTGCATGGTGCCAGGCCAGAGTCAATAGATCAGTGCAAAAGCAAACAAACAAACTAACTAACAAACAAACAAAAGAGCACAATTGTAACACCAGGTATAAATTGATAGGTTATAGATTTCTTTTTAATTTATTTTCAGGAAAAAAAATAAAAGTGCACTTATAAATGGTTGTAAAACGTATCACTTACATAAAACTCTCAGCCAATATCACAGAGATGTCCTCCTGACTTATCTCCTGTGGAGATTTTCAGCATAATTATACAGTGGTACCTTGATTCACAAACTTAATTTTCCAAGATTCTGGAAAATATCCAGAACAGAAACATGGCCAGGTTTCTGTTCCTTAAAGGAAGATAACCCAGGACCTATTTGCTACCTGATGCAGTTTGTAAATGGAAGCAAAGTTTGCCTAAAGGCTTCTGTTTGTGAACCAAATTGTTCTTGAACACAACTGTCTATGAACCATAGTATTACTGTATTTACTGCATGGAGAACTCCACACATATAACACTACAGCCAAACATCATTTAATCTCATATCATTAAGAAACAAAACTAAAATATACACTGCCAGACAGTCATAATTACTCTATTAAAATATTTGCATTTATGTGAAAAATAAAAAATGATAAATTTACCATACTGTATAAGACTTGATTTGTCTGATTACAAACAAATCTGGCCCAAGAATGTTCTCTTGGAATAGAATTTCTTCCTAATTTGAGGACTTACTGTATGTTACCAATATCTTTCAAGAATGAAGGACACAAGAGATACTTAAGAGAAGAAATGTAAGAATATATTATCAGTGTAAACAAAGTAAATGTTCAAAAATAATATTAATAGAGAGCTTTTACTCATAGTTTCTGTTCATAATGGTTTATTCACATGAGGATCAACTCACCAACTATAACACAAAAATAAGCTACAAAGAGTCCAATTTAAATCCTTGACCTACCTGAGAAAAATTTTTAGATGTGAGATTGTCTCTTTTTGATCATGTGTCAGCTGGACTATCAGATTTTTCAATATAATGCATTATATAGTCCATAGCTACTATGCCATACAAATCTTTAATCACAAAATATTTGTCACTAGTGAAAAACTCCTCTATACTGGTTGGTCAGCAAATATTGATATAATTGAAAAAAGAAAGTGGCGATGTAGAAATTGTTTTAAGACACAATAAGAAACTAGCCAATAATTTCTGTCCAATATTTGCAACACTCTGAAACTATATTATGAATATTTACTTAAATTAAACATTATACATTATGGTGAATTGCATAATGTAAATTATGTGCAAAGGAAAACACATTATCTTTTACTTTAACATAGATATAAAGGCCTGATAAAAATTATCATATTGAAAAGTTTTAATTTCTTCTGTAAAATTATTGCCATTAAACTCACTCAGAATACTCACCATTGTGACAAGGGCACATGTCCATTATTCTCTTCACGTTCTGAAGCAGTCCTTGCCATCCTCTTTCGTCAATGTCTTCACTTTTACTATCCTGACTGCCCTAATATTCTGAATGAAGTCAAAATATTTATGACCATCTCTGCGATAAATTACACCATCGTGCCATTGCAGTGTGGCCTCATCTATCTTCTTCACAAGATCAGGCACCACACAACCTCTGGATCTTCACAAAAGTCAAAAGTCAAAAGTATATATTTTGAGTCAATTTAGAAAGTTAGCTAAAAGAGCGAAACTAAACTCACAAGCAACTGAAAACACTCATGAAAGAGGAATTGGAAAATTGTTTCAGAAAGTGCCAAAAATAATGAGATAACTCTCTTTGAAGCAAGTCATAGAAGTTTAAAGTGGGCTAAGGACAATGTATCTTTCAGAGTAAAAACATTTAAATATAAACATTCAATATATGTTATAATGACATCTAGATCTTCAAATTTAGAAGGACTATCTAATGATCCACAGAAGCTTATAATAAATAATATGATTATGTTTTTACCAAATTCATCCAAATTTTAAATTGATCCCACATGCCAATTATATTATGCTGAATTCTCCTGCTGATAATAATATTGTCAGATAGTAAACAGTAATTACATAGATGTAAATATTTACCCCACTATTAAAGAGTTGACACCAAAAGTATATAAGAACTACAGCTCAATTCCAAAAAAACTACAGAGCAACTCACTTAAAAATAGTCAAATGACTTTAATAGATATAAAAATGACATTCAGGTTTCTTAAAATTCTACAATATTTACTAAACATCAGGAAACACCAAGTAATACACACACACACACACACACACACACACACACACACACACACACACACACACACACACATATATTACGATGACTACTATGGACTACACAAAGACAGTACATGTTGGAGTGGAAATGGGGAAATTTGAACCTCTTTATACTGTTAGTGAGAATGTGAAATGGTGTAACAGCTATGTAAGACAGGACATTGGTTGGTAAAACAAATTGAAATTGACTTCCTCTTTTACATCTTTTTCAATTTGTTTTACCAACCAATGTCCTGTTTTACATAGCTGTTACACCATTTCACATTCTAACGGTATAAAGAGGTTCAAATTTCCCAACTTCCACTCCAACATGTACTGTCTTTGTGTAGTCCATAGTAGTCATCCTAATATATATCATATATATATATACATATATATAGATAGATAGATAGATAGCCAGATGTAAATGAGTCATAGCATTGTATGTTATATATTGTGAAATAGAAAATGCCCAATGTAAAATAGGGTGAAGGGGTAAAATGTTGAGATTGTAACAAAAAAGTAAGGAAACAAATTTTATGTATATGGGGGGGTGGTAGGGTGGGTAGGGCTATGGGAAAAAAATGAGAATTAAGGTGTATCATACTGGTACAAATCCTCATTATGAAGTGTAATCATGATGTGTATATTTAAGGTACCAATAAAAAAAATTTTATGTATATGGGGGGTGGTAGGGTAGGTAGGGCTATGGGAAAAAATGAGAATTAAGTTGTGTCTTACACTGGTACAAATCCCCATTAAGGAGTGCAATCATGATG
>PVIR01011002.1:0-48328 GCA_004026965.1 Petromus typicus | reverse complement strand
ACAGAATTAGAACAGAGAAAAAAGGGGGAACCCAGAGGCAGGTGACTTGTTGACACAACAGAGACAGTGGGCAGATAAAAGGGGAAGTACAGGATGCTCACTTCAGCTTGCTGGAAAGAAGGACTTTCTAGCAACCAGTAGGTTTCAGCAATGAGACCTCCCACTATCTGAAGGGAACTTCCCTTCCCCCAAGGACGTGTAGGTTCTGGGGTTAGTGGGGGATTCTGGGAATAGAGCCCAGTTTAGCAGTGGAGCCAAAGAGGTATGTTTTAAATCATAGGTTACAATGCCTTTACGGACATTAACTCAATGTCCTTAGCATGGCATTTTCAAAAATGGAAAAGATAGAAGACATATTGGAGTGTGCATGAGAGCATGTATGTGTAAGAGATGGCAGTATACAGTATGTTGATAATGGTGGATGATAGTCAAGAAGACTGAATGCCCAGGGCCGGGGAGTTAGCTCAGTGGTTCCTGTGCCTGTCTTGCAAGTGCAAGGGCCCGGGTTCGATTCCCCGGTAACCACATACCATACTGGGCATAGAGACTCACGCCCAGCAGCAACCAGTACCACATACCACAGTGCCGGGCGTGGTGGCTCACGCCTGTAATCCCAGCACTCGGGAGGCAGAGGCAGGAGGATTGCTGTGATGTGAGTTCGAGGCTGAGCTCAGGGCCAGCCTGAACCACAAAGTGAAACCCTGTCTCAAAAAACCTAAAAAAAAGACTGAATGCCCAAGGAAATTAGTCTTTAAAATCCTTCCAGCTTTACAGATTTGTGACACAAGTTCTTTTTTTTTTTTGAGACAGAGTCTCGCTTTGTAGTTCAGGCTGGCCCGGTGCTCACTATGTAGCCCAGGAAAGCCTTGAACTCACAAAAATCCTCCTGTCTCTGCTTCCCACGGGAGTGCAAGGATTACAGGTGTGAGCTACCATGCCCGGCACTGTGGTATGTGGTACTGATTGCTAGTGGGTGTGAGTCACCACACCCGGCATTGTAGTATGTGGTTACTGGGTATCAAACCCGGGACCTTGCGCTTGCAAGGCAGACACCAGAAGCACTGGAACCAAATCCCTAGCCCCTGTGACACAAGTTATTACACATTATGAGTGACATGACAACTATAGGATTCTACGTTTCCTTTCTCTTTCATTCATTTACTCCACATTCATTTAGCACCTGTTCTAAAGCATACTGAGTTCTAGTGACAAAGAAATATATCCTAATCAGTTCCTGCCCTCTAGTCAAGTGACAGAGACAAACATTTACACAGATCATTGCAATGCACTATGATGAACACTTTGGTCAGCAGTGAGTCAAACTTTGTGCATATTTCACCCAACCCTATGCGTGAGGGGGTTTTCTTACTTCCAATTCATAGACGAAAAAAATCAAAGCTCAAATGGTCACACAAAGCATTAGTCAGGGCCACCCAGCAGAGCCACCTGAGCACAGATCCAATATTTAACCACAGGGCTCCCCGGATGAGTGGAGGGAAAGGGAAGGGAGTACAGGAAAACTAACTCGACTAATTGGGGTAAGTGGACAGCACTGGAGAGGGTATTGCAACAAACAGATCCTGGTGTTGTGCCTCTAAGGAAAAGAGGTTGATAACTTGACAAGGGACAAAGGTATTCACTTCCCCAAGAGACAGCCCAGAAGTCACACCATGTACAGCAAAAAGTGTGGGGTTTACAGACATCATTCCTGGTTCGAACACCAGTCCCATCTTCTACTACCTCTCTGGGCCTCTAGCTCTTCGTGTATTAAAAAAATTGTCATGTAATTAGAGATTATGCCTGAGACACAGCTGACATCAGTAATGAGTTTCATGCTAATTTATGAGTTTCCTGAGTTTGAATCCCAGCTGTTCCATGGCCTAGCTGAGCAAGTTGCTAAGTTCTCTGTGCTTTAGTTTCCCCATCTTCAAAATGAGATTCGTAATAGTATCTACCACATATGGTGGTGACAATAAAATAAATTAATGCATATGAAATGCTTAGAAGAGTATCAGCCACAAATCAGGTAGCTGATAGAGGTGGCTACAGTTTAATATTTCCCTGTGCTACATATTGCACTGAGAATTTTAAGATTTTTATGCATGAATTAGATTAACAGATGATTTGTTTTCTATATCCTGGGTAATAGGAAAGTGAATTGTGGAATCTTGAATAGTTTGGGACATGACTAGAACCCTAGGTGTGAGGCAGAAGTTGTTTTTGACAGGAAGTATAGGAGAAAGAATAGGATTGGGGTGGGAGTTGAGATTAGTGGTGACAAATGAAGCCAGAGAGATGGAACAGGTCAGATCAAGAAAATCATTCTGTGTCTTGTCATCTTATAAGCAAGGCAAGCTGGGGTGGGGGGAGAGCTTCAGTTTGAGAATTTTCACTCATTAAATTTATGATTCCTAGTTGTAAAAGTCTGTTTCTCTGTGCCAAAGTCTTTATGAGTCTAAAGATTATAGTCTATGATTTTGTGACTCTTAATATTTCTTACTTACTATAGCAGAGTGATATTAAAAGTGGTCATAATTGGGACTTTTGAGTTGAACTCTGACACATAAAGGGTTGGAAAGTCATCACTGTAAAAATATAAAAAGGAAAGAAAACACTAGACAGACTAAAGATTAATGACTTTTCTTAAACCCAGGAGAGAACTAAAGTTGAAGGATTAACTGCCCCCAAAATTCTGTGGCATCACCTCTGCGCAGAGACGTGGCTCACAAGGTCTGCCTACTTGGAGCCTTGTGGGAAGTCATCCAGACCTCATACCTAGCAGTTCTGATGAATTGCTGAAGGATAAGTTGGGCTGAGACTGAGCTCTCCGAGTGGATGCTAAGTCATGGGAAGGAGAGGGAAAGCTTCACATTTTTCCAGATTTTTTCCCCTGAGAAACACCTCATATTCCAAGGGGACATCACCTTGGCTGTCCTGGCAGGAAGAGGTCATGGGAAGCAATGGTGAAGCCTTCCAGACTGTCCCCTCATCTTCAGAGGTGAGGATTTTTTGCCATGACAATTCTCAAATCTTATCCTACCTAGCTGAGGGAATACAACTCCCTCCAGCCCTTTCAATATTTCCAGTTCGCCTAAAGGAAAAGAAACAGAAGGAGGGGTTGGTCAGAGCTTGAAGTAGAAAAAGAAGCACTTTGGAATGCCAACTTCAAATGTAAGGGGCCCCCACGAGACTGTGACTTAGGAGATGAGATTCTTAACAGTTTTGCATCAACCCACCATCTTAGAATACAGGTTCAGCTTCCTTAGGCAAGAACCAGTGCTCAGCCACCCAGGACATTTCCAGCTCTGCACTTCTAGTTTCTCAGTGTGGTTGATCCAGATCTCTCTGCCTTGTACAAACAACCTCTTTGTGGTGTCCCCTCAGCTTTGGGACAGCCAGATTGAGCCTGCTTTACTAGCCCCACCGACCCTCACAAACTGCGGACTATGAGCTGTGCCATGATGATCACCTCTCATTCAAATCTGACCTCCTGGGACTCATGCCAGCCCACCTTAAAGCCTCAGTTGAAATTCCCCACAGGAAGCCAACCTGGGTGACACCCTGGACTGTGTAAAGACTGGACTGTGCAAAGACATCAGCCCATGGGTCCTCCTCTTTATCTTATGTGCTCCCTGATCTCTCTGTGTGTTATGTACCCCTTGGGAACTATGAGGAATAAATATTATTTCTATCTCACATCTTTCCTAGTCATTGGTGGAGTCTCACACACAGACATACATACACTTTACCACCACACCAGTGCAATACAGTGAACTGCAGCTCCAGGACACAAACCTTCTGAGGGGCAGCATCAAAGCAAAACTCTGTGACCACCAGAAGAGGAGAAAAGGACATTAAAGAATCAGAGGGCCTCTGGTACCTGTAGCTGCAAACATTAAATGGAGCCCATGATTTAGCCAAAATAACATCAACCCCTAAACAATGGTCTCTGTCTTCAGTATTCTTTACCCTCTACAACACGTCCAACTTTCAAGAAAAATATACAAGGAATGCTGCGTTAATTTCTCAAGGCTGCTATAGTGAATTATCACAAGATCTTAGGTAAAAAGACAACAGAAATTTATTCTCTTACTCTCCTGGAAGCCAGAAATCCAAAATCAGTCTTAATAAGCTGAACCCAAGGGGTTCACTTCTCCCTTCAATGGGGCTGCACTTCCTCTTTCCTCAGAAGGAAGTCTTTCCATGTTTCTTCCAGTTCTGGTGGCTGCTGACATTGCTCAGTATGGGGCCAAGTGTTTCCAGTCTCTAACTCCCCAGTCACATTCCCTTCTCTTCTGTGTCAAACGTCGAATCTGTCTGTCTCTTTATCTCCTATAAGAAGACATGTGATGGCATTGAGGGTCCTCTTGGATGACCCAGAACAATCTTCTCAACTCACGACCCATCACTAAGCCTACCATGTATGCCAAAAAGACAAAAAGAAAGAGGAAGAGGAGGAAGAGGTGAGGAAAAAGGAGGAGAAGGAGGAAGAGGAAGAAAAACAGGAGGAAACTCATCAGAAGTAGACTAAAATATACATGAAGATATAGAAACATATTCTAAGATATTCTATTCTATCATATTCTAAGACATTAGAATTATAACACTAAGATATTGAATATAATACTAAGATCATGGATTTATCAGACAGGCAACTTTAAATAATTATGATCAATATGTTACAGATTGTAATGGAAAGATATTGTCCATAAAAGGGCATTCGTTAAGCCATAAAACAAAGCTTATTAAATTTTAAAAGATTTAGATCATGTCAAAAATCATCAATGGAGGAAAGATAGCCTCTTTAACAAATGGTGCTGGAAAAACTGGGCTTTAACTTGCCAGAGACTAAAACTGGATCTAACTCTTTTACCGTGTACCAAGCTAAAATCAAAGTGGATAAGAGACCTAAATATTAAAACAGACACTCTAAACCTGTTGCAAAACAGGTTAGGTAAAACTCTTGAAGACATTAGCTTAGGGAAAGACTTCATGAACAAAACTTCTATAGCACAGGAATTGGCTGAAGAAATCAACAAATGGGACCTCATTCTTTTTTTTTTTAGATTTTTTGAGACAGGGTCTCACTTTGTGGTTCAGGCTGGCCCTGAGCTCAGCCTCGAACTCACATCACAGCAATCCTCCTGCCTCTGCCTCCCTAGTGCTGGGATTACAGGCGTGAGCCACCACGCCTGGCACTGTGGTGTGGTGTGTGGTACTGGTTGCTGCTGGGCATGAGTCTCCACGCCCAGTATGGTATGTGGTGACCGGGGATCGAAAACGGGTCCTTGCGTTTGGAAGACAGGCACAGGAACCACTGAGCTAACTCCCCGGCCCCCTGGGACCTCATTGTTTTAAAAAGCTTCTGCACAGCAAAAGAAACCACCAACAATGCAAAAAGGCAACCAACAATGTGGGAAAAAATTTTTACTAGCTGTTCCTCAGACAAAGGGCTACTATCTAGAATATATAAAGAGCTCAAAAAAATCAGCCCACCCAAATTTAATGATCCAATTCAAAAATGGGCATCTGAAATGAACAGATATTTTTCAGAGGAAGAAGTAAGACCAGCGAAGAAGTATATGAAGAAATGCTCAACATCATTAGTCATTCGAGAGATGCAGATGAAAACAACATTGAGATTTCATCTCACTCCACATAGAATGGCTGCCATTTCAGATTCAGCCAACGGCAAATGTTGGCGAGGCTGCGGAGAAGAAGGAATGCTTCTCCACTGTTGGTGGGACTGCAGACTCGTACAACCCCTGTGGAGATCCGTTTGGAGATTCCTCAAAAAGCTAGGATTGGAGGTCCCATTTGACCTGGCCATCGCCCTGCTAGGTATATACACACAAGAATTAAAAGACTCATATCACAGTGACATATGTGCACCCATGTTTATAGCAGCCTAATTTGTGATTGCTACATCTTGGAAACAACCCAAGTGTCCATCAGCTGGAGACTGGATAAAAAAGCTGTGATTCTTCTACAGAATGGAGTATTACTCTGCCATAAAAATTAATAAGTTGGAATCATTTCTATTTACATGGACATACCTTGAGGATATCCTTGTAAGTGAAATAAATAGGGCACAGATAGGTATATATCACATCTTTTCTCTGGTATGAGAAAATAAAGATGTAAAAGAGTCCTAGAATTGTATGTTATATATTGTGAAATAGAAAACACTCAAAGTAAAATAGGGTGAAGGGGGAAAAATAATGAGATTATAACAAAAAAGAAAGGAAACAATTTTATGTATATGGGGGGCAGTAGGGTGGCTAGGGCTATGGGAAAAAATGAGAATTAAGTTGTGTCTTATACTGGTACAAATCCCCATTATGGAGTGCAATCATGATACGTATATGTAATGTACCAATAAAGATTTTTTAAAAAGATTTAGATCAGGGCCGGGGAGTTAGCTCAGTGGTTCCGGCGCCTGTCTCACAAGCGCAAGGACCCGGGTTCGATTCCCCAGTAACCACATAACAATACTGGGTGTGGAGACCCACACCCAGCAGCAACCAGTACCACATACCACAGTGCCGGGCGTGGTGGCTCATGCCTGTAATCCTAGCACTCGGGAGGCAGAGGCAGGAGGATTGTGATGTGAGTTTGAGGCTGAGCTCAGGGCCAGCCTGAACCACAAAGTGAGACCCTGTCTCCAAAAAAAAAAAAAAACCTAAAAAAAAAAAAAGATTTAGATCATATAAAGTATATTTTCCTGATCACAATGAAATAAAACTAGAAATCAATGAGACAAACCTGAAAAATGTACAAACATACAGAAATTAAACAACATATTCTTAAAAATAAAAAAGTCCAAGAAGAAATCACCAGGGAAATTAGAAAATACCTTGGAATGAGTAAAAATAAAGCCACTACATAGTAAAATTCATATCAAAGGCAGTGCTTAGAAATAAATTTATACCTGTAAACATCCATATTAAACAAGAAAAAAGATATCAAACCAACAATTTAACTTTTTACCCCTGGGAACTAGGAAAAGGAAAACAAATTAAACCCAAGAAAGAAAAAATAAAGATGAGATCATAAATATAGAAAAACAATACAAAGAACAAAATCAAAACTTGGCTCTTCAAAAAAAGATTTTTAAAAACAGATAAAACTTTTAGCTAGATTGACTAAGGAAAAAAGAGAAAGTTGCAAATTACTAGATTCATAATTGAGACTAAGTACATTACCACCAATTTTATCAAAATAAAGTGATTATAGAAAAGTGCTAGGAAGAAGAGTATGTCAACAAAATCAATAACCAGGTTAAATGGACAGATCCCTAGAATTACACAAATTATCTTAACTGGTTTATGTGATAATACAAAATCACAACAGTTGTATAACTGAGAAAGAGATCAAATTAGTAATAATAGTAACATTTATAATAGCATCTCTCAATAAGGACTTGATGGTTTTATTCAAGAATTCTAACAAATGTTTGATTAAAAAATTAACATCAATTCTCATTCTTCCAAAAATATGAGAGGAGAAAACCCTTGCTACCTCATTGCATGAGGCCTGTATAATCTGGTTCTGATCCCAAATAAAGACATCATAAAAACAAATTACAAGTCAATGTAACTAATAAATACACATTAAAATTCTCAGTAAAATACTGAAAACTGAATCCAGTCAGGTATTTTAAAAGATTACATATCATAATCAAATAGAATTTATTCCAGAAATGGAAAGATGTTTCAACATAAAATAATCAGTATAAAACCTCACACTAATAGAAAGGAGAGGTACCCTACATGGTCATCTCAATTCATGAAGAAAAAGCATTAGATAAAACTTAACAGTCTTCATGATTAAAAAAGTTCAGGACCTGAGGACTAGATAGAAACTTCCTTAATTTAATGAGACGCTTATAAAATATCCAAAGATAGCACCATAATCACTGATGAAAAACAGAAAGCTTTTCCTGAAAACCAAGAACAAGGCAAAGATGCCTGCTTTCTTTACTGCAATTCATTGACTGGGATTTAAAAGCAAGATCAGTTAACAATAAAAATGAATAAGAGGCAACTAAGTTGGAAAGGAGGAAGTAAAACTATTCTTAGTCATAGCTGGTATGATCCTATATACAGAAAATTCTCAAAAACCTACAAGAAAATCCCGAAGCAGTAGTCAAGCCTGTGATCCCAGTGCTCTGTGGGGCCGAGGCAGGAGGATCAGAAGCTGGAGCTCAGCCTGGGGAACTTCACAATGTGGCTAATTAAGAAGATCCTGTCTCAATAAATAAATAAAATAAAAAGCCTCGTGATATAGATCAGTACAAAAGTCCTGAATTCAAGGCTCAGCACCACACACACACACACACACACACACACACACACACACACACACACACACACACACACAAACAGGAAAGCTATTACAGCTAATATGAATCTGAGGAGTTTGTTGAGTGCAAAATCAATATCCAAAATCAGCTGTATTACTATACACCAGCAATGAACAATCTTAAAATGAAATTAAGAAAGCGATCTTATTTGAAAATGTACCTACAGGAACAAAACATTTGAGGATAAATTTAAACAAGAAGGTGATAAGTTTATACACTGAAAAGTATAAAAAAGTATGATAGGGGGCCGGGGATTTAGCTCAGTGGTTCCGGCGCCTGTCTTGCAAGCGCAAGGACCCGGGTTCATCCCCAGTAACCACATACAATACTGGGTGTGGAGACTCACGCCCAGCAGCAACCAGTACCACATACCACAGTGCCGGGCGTGGTGGCTCAGGTCTGTAATCCCACCACTCGGGAGGCAGAAGCAGGAGGATTGCTGTGATGAGTTCGAGGCTGAGCTCAGAGCCAGCCTGAACTACAAAGTGAGACTCTGTCTCAAAAAAAAAAAATCTAAAAAAAAAAAAAAAAGTATGATAGGGAGAAATTAAGAAGATCTAAATAAATGGAAAAGCATCATGTCTATAGATAGAAAAAGTTTTATTGTTAAAATGCCAGTCTTATCTCAAGTAATTGATAGCTTTAACACAATGCCTATCAAAATCCCATTACCCTATCTGCAGAAAAGAAAGGCCAACATTCAAATTCACATGGAATTACAAGGTTCTCCAAAATATCGAGAGTAATGCTGACAAAGTTAGAGGAATCATATTCCTAATTTCAAAACTTACTATAGAAAGTTGTTGTAATTAAAACATTGTGGTACCAGTAGGATGATAAACATATAAAATAAAATACATAAAAGTTGAAAAATAAACTCATACACTTATGACCAATCGATTTTTGGTGATAAAGACAGTCCATGGGAAAAGCTAGTACCTTACCATATTGTACAGAGACAAGTGGACTTCCACATACAAAAGAATGAAGATTTGTCATTAACTCAAAATAGACCAAAGCCTAACTATTAAAAATAGTGACATCAATGGACAATCATATTCATTATAGTATAATTCACAATACCCAGAATGTGGAAAAAGGCTAAGTATTTATCAGCAGATCAAAGGCTAAATGACACATAGTATCTATGTATTTATAATGGAATTATATTCAACCATAGAAAAGAATGAAGTTGTTATGTATGCCACACAGTAATAAACCTTGAAATACTGTGCCAAGAGACACAAGCTTGAAAAAAGGGGTAAATATTGTGATTCCACTTATATGAGATATCTAGAACAAGTAAATTCATAGACAGAGAGTAGATTAGAAGTTACCAGAAACTGGGAGAAGGAAGGAATTGGGAGTTTCTGTGTAATGCTTGCAGAGTTTCTGTTTAGAATAATTTTATAAAATGGTAGGAATAGTGATAGTTGCACCTCATTGTAAATGTAATCAAAGCCACTGAATTATACACTTAAATTTATTTGTGTTGTATATAGTTTACCAAGGTAAGAATACCACAAAAAAGATGTACAATAGCAAGTAATAGTAAGGATGCAGAGAAAATGGAACTTTCTTATATTGCTAGTGGGCTGTAAAATTCTGTATCTACTTAGTTAAGTGGTTTGATGATTTCTAAGTGTTGCTGCATGATTCAGCAACTCAGATCTTAAATATATATGTAAGGGATATGAAAACATATATCCACACCAAAATGGACATGTCAGTGTTGCTAATTCTTATTCATCAGAGACAAATGGTAGAAACAAACTCCATGTTCACCAACTGATAACAGGACAAGCAAATTGGAATATACCATATAATGAAATATTTTTCACTAATAAAAGGAATGAATTAGTGATGCATGTTAAAACATGGACAAACTTTGAAAACATTATGCTAAATGAAAGAAGCTAGATACAATATGAAATCACACCATAAAATTCCATTTATATAACACATCCAGACCAGCCAAATTCATACAGAAAAAAAAAGTAAATTAATGAATGCAGGGGCTGTGGGGAGGGAAATAGGAGGTGATCATTAATGAGAATAGTATCTCTTCTTGGGTAACACAAAGATTCTAGAATTAGGTAGTTATATTGATTATGCACTCTTTGTGAATATACCAGTAACCACAGGATTGTATACCTTTAAAAGCTGAATTTTATGGTGTGTGAATTACATCTTTATTTTTCGAAAGTAAAAGATAGAGGAAGAGACACTGTGGGAACACTTATCAAAGGAATGGTTGAGTCACTGTATTTTTTTCAGACAAAGCAGGCTTTAGAATAAGAAAGATGATCAGGGATAAACAGGGACATTACATAATGCAAAGCAGGTCAGTTCTCCAAGAAACAATAATGATCTTAAGCTCAAAACAACAAAATGTCAAAATTCATGAGACCAAATTGATAGAACTGAAAATAGAAATTGACAAATCTGCTGTTTCAGTTGGAGACTTTAAACCTCTCTTTCAGTAATTAATAGATCATGCAGGCAGAAAATCAGTAAGTATATAAATGACCTGTACAACACTATCAATGAACTTGATCTAATTAACATGTATAGAGCATTTCACTCAATAACAGCAGAATGCACATTCTCCTCCAAGGTATTTGGAACAGTCACCAAGATAGACTACTTTCTGGACCATAACACCCACTTTAATAAATTTAAAGGGCTAGAAATCACACAAATTATGTCCTCAGACAACAAAAGAATTAAACTAGAAATCAATAACAAAACAATAGCTGAATATATTTGGAAATAAAACAAAACACTTCTAAATAAACCATGAGTCCAAACAGAAGTCTCAAGGGAAATTTTAAAATATTTTGAACTAAATGAAAACACAAATTGTCAAAATTTGTGGGATTCAGCTAACGCAATGCTTGGATGAAAATATATGTGTATAAGAAGAGAAGAAAGTTCCAAAATCAATAGCCTCCATTTCTACGCAAGAAAACTAGAGGAAGAACAAGAAATTAAATGCAAGGGAATAGCAGAAAGAAAACAAAAACTGGAGCATAAGTTGATGAAACTGAAAATAATACAGAAAAATCAATAAAATCAAGTGCTGGTTCTTTATAAAGAATAAAGAATTAATAGCATTGATAAGCCTAAATGTCAGGCTAAATGACAAAGAAGGAGAGGAAGAGAGAAAAAAAGGGATATAGAGAAATACAAGTTCCTCAACATCAAGAACAAAACATAGGTCATTAGTACTGATACCACAGACACTAAGAGGATAATAGAAACATTGGTGATATTATAGAGAAAAGAGAATCATGGTGCACTATTGGAAGGAATGTAGATTGCATATGCTGGCCTAATATGATATGCTCAATGGAAGCCCAATAAACTTTTTATCAGATATTGATAAATCATTTCTAAAATTTATATGCAAGAGCAAAGCTATTAGAATAACTGACAAAATTCTGAAAAAGAATGAAGTTGAAAAATCCACACTGTCAATTTCAGAATTCACTGTAATAAAGCTACAGTAATCAAAACAGTGTGGTCAAAAGAATAGACCTGTAATGATAGATATTGTGAAATAGAAAATATTCAAAGGGAAAGGGGTAGGGAATGATAATGAAGGGAAAGAAAAAATATTATGTTAAAAAATGAAACAAAGCATATATATATATGGAGTGGGGGTTGTAGGGTGGGTTGGGGAATGGGAAAAAATGAGAATTAATTTGTGTCATATACTAGAACAAATCCTCAATATTGAGCTGTGATCATGATGTATACATAAAATGTACCACTAAAGAACTCAATTTTTAAAATAGACATGTACATCAAAGGAATAGAACAGAGAGCTTAGAAATATATACATATAATACAATTGAGTTTGAATTTAGCATTACTTGTCATCAGAAGATGCAGATTAAAATATAATGCAAGCTAAAACAATTATAAAATGCCATGAAATTTGCTGTCATTAAAAACTGGCACGGGGCTGGGGGATTTAGCTCAGTGGTTCTGGATCCTGTCTTGCAAGTGCAAGGGCCCAGTTTTAATCCCCGGTAAACACATACAATAATGCCAGGCATGGTGACTTACACCCACCAGCAATCAGTACCACATACCACAGTGCCATGCCCATAATTTCAGCACTCAGGACGCAGAGGCAGGAGGATTGCTGTGAGTTCAAGGCTGAGCTCAGGGCCAGCCAGAACTACAGAGCAAGACCCTGTCTCAAAAAAACCTGGCAGTATAAAGTATTGACAAACAGGAACATTTACTGATTGTTGGTGGATTGAAAAATAATACAATCATTTGGGAAGACAGTTTGGAAGTTTCTTATGTAATAAAATATAGATTTACCACATGATCCAGCAATCACATTCATTGGAAATTTTATGTCTATATAAAAATCTACAATCTACACATGCTTAGAGTAGCTTTATTTGGAAGAAAGCTGGAACTAATATGTTTTTAATAATGGATGATCACATAACAGTACACCCATACTATGAACTACTACTTAGGTTTCAAAAGGAACAAACTCTTAATCCACATAATAATATGGATGAATTTAAATGAAAGAAGCCATTTAAGTCATACAATATATTGTATGATTCTACTTATATGACTCTTTAAAAAGGCAAACACTAGAAATAGAAAACATATCATTGGTTGCCAGAGGTTTGGGTATGGAAGATGGTTGACCTGGCGAAGCACAGTAAATATTTCAGAGCCAAGAAACTATTCTGCAGGAACTGTAGTGACTGAGGTATCTTTACTGTCTAGAATATACACAGAGTTCTTACACTACCCTTTTATCACTAATCATTTGTCAAAAACCATAGAGCTTTATAACACAATGAGTAAACATTAAGGTATGCAAATTTTTCAAAACCTCCTAGGAGAATTGGAGAATCACAGAAAAGAATGCTGACATTAATAAAAGAATCAAGTTGTATTACTCATGCATGAGATTATCTCACTGGAGGGCTGAGGAAACAGATATACTAACCTAAATAACTTTGGAAATGACTGTAAACTATAAAATTAATAACCAAAAGAAATGCTTATAAGCACTGTGCTCTGGTTGGCAGAGAGGTTTCTCATGGAAGTTGACAGCTCTGAAAGTCAAGTGTCACAATCAGGACTATGACTGGACCAAACTTTGTGCCTGTAGGCCACCTCGGACATATCTGGACTTTATCTTCACCTCTTCACCTCCGGTAACAACAAAGACCCCAGTGATCTCACATATTGTAATGCTCCAGGGCAGAACTACAACAAAATCTTCATCTACATAATTCCTCAAGGACTGTTGGCACATCTGCCCTGCCCTGCCCTCCAGGTCTTTTGTTACTCAAGATAAACTATCTTTGCTATCCAGAGCAGCACAGATCAGGCCCAAGCTCAGCTTCTTCTCTAAGTCTCATTTCTGTCTATTTATTAGTTAATTCACCTGTGCTGCTGGGCTCACAGGAGACTAGTACTCTACTAGGGAGGTTCTAGTTACAGTCTCTTCCATTATTCCCCACACCGAAGTATGAGTATACCAGAACTAAACAGTAAATAGATAGCAGGTGGTAGCAGCCAGATTTCTCATTGTCAAAGGGAAAGTTATAGATGAGTAAGAGAAGAAAGATAGAATGATGTGCCATATGAATGGATTAAAATTATAAACATTAGGATGAGCTCATGTTCTGCTTAACATAGATATTTATGATAGATACAGAAATAGTTTTGAATATACATGAGGTAGTATGCACACAGGCATTTTCTAGCTCAGTCCACTGGGAAAGGATCCTAGTAACAATAAAAACAGTGGGCATCCAGATTTGGGTATCTAATTTCATTCTCCAATAAAAGCACCCAAGTTCCTTGGAGAAAGGACTGCTTTTAGGAGCAAAACAGAAAGTAGACAAGATGAGCCTGGACCATCTTATCGTGCCAGAAAATAAGGAAATAATCAAAAGCAGAACAACAGCAATGTGTCAAAGGGACATAGAGACAATAGCAAGGGCTCTACTGGCCAAAATTGGGACAATTCAAACAGCAAAATATGTAACATAATTTTGGCCTATGACACAAAGTATATAATCAATATCTACTGACAGCTTCACATAATAAATGATTGAATAAATAGCAAAACAACTCCACATAATTTATGTAGATCTCCTCCTTCAAGGAGATAAAACATAATTCTCTCCCTGAAATGGGAATCATACATGATGACTTCCTCCTGTTGGAGTAGCCTGGAGAACAATGGCCACCAAGTAACCAGGGAAGACATTGAGGTAGACTGTCTCAGCTTTTGGGGGGATCAGAGGGGAGGTGACAGTTATTGGGCAAACCACACACGCCTGTGGCACACAGGGAAAAGGAGAGTCAGATGCTTCTTATCTATTTTGCTGGTATAGACTGCACAATGCAAAGAGAGAGAAAAACGTAAGTCTGTGGTGGGGAAACCTGACAAACACAGTGAGAAAACTTAGCCAGGTGAGCAAGATGAACATTATTAGTAATAAGTGATGTTGATGACATATTTTCTTGATAAGGTCCAGAAAGGCACTATCTGTGGCCTTCTTCCCCAAAAACATAACCCCAGTCTAGCAATGTGAAAAACACATGACAATGCCAAATTGAACAGCATCCCATAGAATATCTGGTTAGTACTCCTCAAATTGTCAAGGTGATCAAAACACAAGAGAAATCTGAGAAACTGCCACAGCCAAGAGGAGCCGAAGGAGATATAAAGACGAAAAGTAATGGGGTGCTCTGGATTTCAGTAAAGAAAAATAACATTAAGGAAAGGAAAAAGTATTAAAAGCTAAATAAAGTAGGAGATTTTCTAACACTCTAGTGAATCGATAGAAGCTCTTCAGTTGTGACAAACATGCCACAGTAATATGTTACTAACAGGAGAAACTTTTCTGCAGATCTAAAATTATTCTAAAACAAAAATTACATTTAAATATATTCTTCGTGGCCATGATGTTCACATCCCCTTGCTCATACCTTTGGCAATATGACTGCTGCTTTACCCTGGGATACTAGCTTCCATTTCTCTACCTCCTGAATATGGGCCGGCCTTAGGAGTTGGTTGGGAGAAGGGAATGCAATGGAAGTAAACTCGATGAGTCTTGAAGTCTACAGGGTGCCAGCAGGTTGCTGGGTGGAGAAACACACATAGTACAGATACCCTCAGGCCCCAGCCAGTCACCTGCCAGCTGTGCAATTGAGCCCGTCCTGGATCAGACCGTCTCCCACTGCTCCCACCCTCTGAACCAAGATGCAAGGAGCCCGAGCAAAACCATAAAGCCCGGCCCAGAGCATCAAGGCCACCCAGGTAATCCACATGAGCAAGAACAAAAGCTTTTTGTTTAAAATTACTGAGTTCAGGGATGACTTGTCCTATAGCAACAGGGCAGTGAGTCTCTTGTGCGGAGGCATAACAGTGAATGCACAAGGTTATTTGCTATACCATTGTTTGTGATCACAAAAGATTAAGAGCAACCTCGAAACTCATTAACAGAAGACTGATGAAATAATTTTAGAGATCCACATAATGGAATATTATGTAGCTATTCAAAAGAATGAGGCCGCTCTAAGTGAATCAATATAGAACACATTCAATGATTCATTTTTTAAATGAAGGAGCAAGATGCAGAAGACTGAGTGTATGGAGCAGCCTGGCAGCACGGTAAAACATTGTGTCTGCCAGGATTCACTCCCTCGCTCTGAGAAGACACGCAGGCAGCGTGCCAATGGCTCCCTAGGGAGAGAAGTAGGGTGGTGATGGGCAGTGGTAACACACTTCCCTTCCACTCTATATTTTTTATATCTTGATCAAAGAGATGTGTTATCTATTCAAAAATGCATAAAATCAGAATGCAGAATCTCCCGAGCTTTTCAAATTTAGAGCTCAATATACTGTTTCCTAAATTTCCAAGCTCCACCAGGAGGACCAATAGAAGCCTGGAACAAGGAACCTGTCCCAGGATCTCTCTCCCAGACAATCCGCCTCCGGCCTCCAGCCTCCAGCCTCCTGCCTTGGGCCCAGAATCGCTGGTTGAGCTTCATGGGCCACATCACCTCTCCCGCCACTAGGGGGCAGCAAGAGGCTTCCTTCCCGGGAGCTGCTGCAAAGAAACCGTGCTGGGCCTAAACAGCAAGCCCAGACAGGGAGGTCAGAAGAAAGAGGGTGTCAGGGCGGGGATGGGGGGACAAATACAGTCAAAATACTCACACACACCCCACACTCATGTGAAAGTAGGGGTGAAGTGAATGGAGAGTGGTGGTAAGGAGGGAGATGGTTAAAGTATGTTACCTACACGTACAAATCTGCCAAAATGAAATCCATTAATCTGTATAACTAACACTCATTAATAAAAGAGAAAACAGAAACAGGTCCTGATTTGGAACCGCCCCATCCCAGAACTTCAGTGCAGACAGCGATCGCCCTCCAATGTTCTCCCAGGGCTGCGCAGGGGAACCCTCCCTGGGGATGGCTCTGCGTCCTTCTAGCTGACAGAGGGGGATGATGACTTCGACTCCTTGTCCCTCAGCTCTACTTGGCTCCATCAAACCATTTGGAGAACTTGTCCTTCCTGCTGCTGACAACCAACAATCTCTGTTACTAACAGTGGAGGGTTTGCCATTTACCCGCCCTATGACCTTTCCTCCTTCCTGCCCTGAGCTTGTCCACGCGTCGGTAAACTGGGAGTGACTAAAAGAGTGAATTAAACCCTTGATTTGTGCCACTGTGTAAAGCATTGTACAAGATTCTTTGTGCCCCATTCTATGGAAGAAGCTGAGGCCTCTGAGAGGGGAGTATCTCGCTCATTTGCATAGCCGCATTTAAATGCAGATTTCCCGGCTTGAGCACTGAACTTCTGCCTCCAAGTGCTGCCTGGAGGATTTTCAAGAGGAAGGGGCTAAGCAAAGGCTTTGGAAAAGGGCCACGGAGTCAGTAATCCGGCTTCCTTCTCGAGACAGGTACGTGATGATCTTGTGAAGGGTTGGAAACGCCAGGTGAGGAGAGGGAGGCCGCGCGTCCCGGACGTCCTAGGTCCACCCTGAGAGGTGGATTAGGGAGAGCCGGCCTGAGCCCAGCAGGGAGTCGCCGCTGGTGACGCTGCTCTGGTCCGCTCCCTCCGCGGTTCAGCGCCGGCCTCGCGCCACCTAAACAGTCCAGACGAATCTGCAGAAGCGCCTTAACCGCCCCAAGGAGCAGGCTCCGGAAGCCTGGGTTCGGGGCTACTCGGATGCAGCAGGCTGCGGGCAGGTTTTCTGCCTCCAACGGTCCCTCCCGGGGAGGGGCGGCCAGCTGCGGAGCGCAGGACGCAGCCTCCGCCGACTGCGTTCCGCAAACCGAGTTCATGTTTTCATGCAAATGCCTTCGTTCGCGCACCGAGGACGGGAGGACCCAGCCGCAGCTGACTCGGGCTGTGTATCGCTTTTCCGCCTTCGCTTCCAGCGCGCCTGGAAGAAACGCTGAGAACAACAAAAACAAAAAACCAGGCGCGCGCCGCGGGAGCCGGAGCGGCGCCCAGAGCGGCTCGGCCCGCCTCTCGGGAGGCGGCGCTGAGGGGACAGTGCGCGCCGCGAGATGGCCGCTGCGGACCTGCACTGGCCGTACCCAGGGCAAGGGCCCGCCGACCCCTGCCTCAGTTTCACCATCTGCACTGGGAGAGGTGCTGTGTAAGGACTCGGCTCTGTCAAACCTCTATCCCTGGCACTGTGGGGGACCTGGGGGGGGGAGTGGAGCAAGGTGGCCTTTCAGAGACAGAAAGGGAAAAAAAAACAAGGGAAGACGCAGCAGACAAGATCACTTCACACTGCAACAAGTGTTCATCGCGATGAGCAGATGCAATACTTGTGCCGTCCTCTGGTCTCTCTGTTAGGTACATGCCCTTTCCTGTAACTGCCTCCACACATACAAATGAGAAAGGGAGTTGGACAACACACTCGAGGAAAATCAGTCCAAGGCGTAGAGATGTCAGTAGGAGGTAGATCTGGACCCACAGTCCAGCCCAGAGTGGAGGCTTTGCCCACTCCTCTGTCCCACTCCCCGCTATAGGAGCAGGGACAGAAAAGGGTGATATGTCACCATGTTTCCAAGATAGCCACGGCGAAGAGTGGCCATCCAGCTCTGGCTGATCCCTCAGAAGAGACAGGATCCAGCCCAAGCTCTGGACAGAAGGGACAGCTAGACAAAGGCTGGGAGGTCAAGGAATAGACCCAGGATTCCTCAGACAAAGGTAGGCCAGGGAAATGTGCCCGCCTCCCGGCTCTGGAGATTGAGGGTGGCCAGCAGCTTGGAGGGACAGGCTTCACAGGGCCCTAAAGGGAGCTAGAATTTTATTCCAGGTACAATGACAGTTACTACCACGAATGAATGGCACCAGGTAGTGGGGCCCACCCTGCTCTGCCAGCCGGCCTGGAGGAGGAGGTTGATCACACAGGCCTTAAGCCTCCCCTCCCATCTGGCCTCCTGGCTTCTAGGAGATTCGTGTTGACATTCACTAAGTCCCCAGCCCTTGTCTCCAGCACAAACATGGAAATGTCAGATCGGATGAGCACTCCTCTTACAGGTGGGGCTGAGATAGAGGCCCAGGCTACAAGGCTGAGCCCCCACCCTCTTGAGGATGGTACCTGCCTCTGGAAAGAAAGCTGGTCACCAGCTGGGAGAGGAGGACAGGTGTCTCTACCACCACAGCCCTCTGACAAATCCAAGGCATTTAACCGGAACCGGACCTTTCAGATCACTACGAATTAGACTTGTCCAGCAGACAGAACATTTTTCAAACAAGACATTAGGTTGATTGATAACTTTTAAACACTTAGTTTAGAGGTGAGTGGGCACCGCCTGCAATAGGAGAGGTGGGTCTGGCCTAGCACATCAAACATATTCAATACTGATAGATGGATTAATCTCATTTAATTTAATCTTCACACAGTCTCTATGGGGAAAATCATAATGCCTGTGTTTTATTGATGAGGAAACAAAGACCTGGAGAGAGTTAGTGAGTAGCCCAATTCATCAAGTGGGAAAGTAGCACTGAGCCTCCAGCTCTGATGTGTCTAATTCCCAAATCCACTGCAGTGGGTCTGTGACAGATTCACACCCGTTATGAGCACACTAAATCCATAATGAATGTTTGCTCGTGTTGTTCACTGGTCTTGTGGGACAGAAGCACTGTTTATACTAATGAAAAAGCCCTTTCTTCTTGATCCTTGCTCCACCTTCTCGGGAATAATAACCCTTGAGAAATAATAAGGAGAAACCAAATGTTCCAGGAATCCGTGGCAGGAAAATCGAGGTCCCTACTGACAGCCCAGTGTGCCATCCAGACTTAAGCAAATAATGTTTATTGTTCATGTACAACAAATCAGAGCTAGCCAGGCCAGAGCTGGATCAATGGCTGCAACATCCTTAGCACAAAGCTTCTGCCTCTTGGACTGAGGTGGTTGTGTATGGCTACATCACACACTTTCCCAAACAATGAATTCTACAGCTTTGCGGGTCAAATGTTTAGCAAAGATTCAATGGGCCATGGAGTCAGTGGCTGGAGTTATTCCACAGTATGTGACTGATACTTGAGCCAATCTGGGAGGTCAGAATGGATTTATTTGGATACCAGGTGCTTTAGTGAAGAGGACGGGGATGCTGCATTCAGCAGAGTCCTCTCTCTCTCCAAGTAAATGCAGAGTTTCTCCAATGGTCACTCAGCAGGTAGTTAACCTTTCCCTTTCTAAGAAGCCATGGCAGGAGCTGCCCATCCCATTGAGAGCTAGACCTAGAGGTGCAATAGCATCTTACCATCGTATTCTTTTGGTCAAAGAAGTCACCAGCCAGGCCAGATTTGCATACAGGAAAAGGGCTGACAATTTAACTCAGTGGTACATGCATACCCTATCTTACCTTGCATACAGGAAAAACAGACTCCTCCTCTCAAAAGGAGGAAGGGGAAAGAACTGGTAGTCATAGGCCAGGGATTTAGCTCAGTGGTTCCGGTGCCTGCCTTGCAAGTGCAAGGGCCTGGGTTCGATCCCCGGTAACCATATACAACAATGCCACATGTTGGCTCAAGCCTGTAATCCCAGCACTTGGGAGGCAGAGGCAAGAGGACTGCTGTGAGTTCAAGACTGAGCTCAAGGCCAGTCTGAACTACAAAAGCAAGACCCTGTCTCAAAAAATTAAAAAAAAAAAATTGGTAGTCATCCTTAATTTGCCACATGGCCCAATATGGCTACTTGAGATGTAGCAGAAGATCTCATTCCAGCTATGGTAGCAAGAGGAAATATCCCTTTTCAGATATTTTCTAGAAGACACATAGATTTCCCACCAGAACTCATATGGTCATAGGTAGGGTGTGGAAGGGAAACTGAAACTAATGTTTATTTCAGGATGCCATGTGTTTCGCCTAAAATTAGGGATTCTGTGACTAAGGAAGAAGTGGATATTGAGGAAAAACTAGAAATCTGTTCTGCCAGTGGGGTTTTTGCTACCAACAGCCAAACACATTCCTAGCGGGCATGTCTCACTACCTGGCTTGTCCCTCCTCCTACATTCTCCACAGTGTCATCAAAACAATCTCTCCATCATTAATGTTTTGTGTTCTTGAAAGATGAATCCTCTTAATCATTTCCATGCCAACAGCAAGGATCCGAAGTTTTTCTTGTAAAGGCCGTGGGGTTTGATGCATGAAACAACAACAATAGCATTTCCACTTCCCAGGCGTGCACTACACACTGTAAGGACATATCTCAATCCATCTTCACAGTAATCAATGAAGGAAGAGTGACATGAGAGATAGAAGACCAACGAGGGTGAGTGACTTGCTCCAGCACACCAGTAGGAGGGACAAGGCTGAGATTCAAATTCTCAAAGATCACATCCTAGAGATGGGCTGAGATGTCCAAAAAATAAAGCCCAGGGTTTGTTGATGGATAAGACCTTTGGAGAAAAGAAAGTGTCATTGGTATGTGACACAGGAACACATATGCCTGAGCAACAAGGCTACAGCTCCCTCCCCCTCCCGTGTGCCCTGTAATGCTTGGGTCCGGAAAAGTACAACCAGCCCATTCCATGAGGCTCTTGCCATCTCCAGCTTTGAGGGTGTTCTGAGTTCAGGCTCTGCTTGCTTTTGTCTCACCCTGTTGAAGAACCAGGGTGCCCAGAAATTCCTCAAATTCAGTTCTGCCCATCTCCAAATCTCTGTGAGAAAGAGGAGAAAGGACAGACAAAGCTAGGTTTGAATCTTGGTTCTATTTGTTGTTGAATCTCAGTTTCTGCATCTGTCAAATGGGAACAGGAAATCCCTGCTTGGTCAACTCCTTTGAGGACCAATAGGACCAGGGCAAGGAAAACCTTCACCAACCGGAGCCAGCAAGGGATGTAGTCTCCACCCCATCAGTGGGCGTCTCCAGAATCAGGCATTATCTCCTCAGAAGGCAGAGAAGTGGGAGTGGGAAGCTCAGGAACTAGGGAGCTGCTGTTCACAGGTTCACTGGGGGAGGGACTGGTACGTGCGCATTAGCAGCCTGTCAGGGAACATTGTGTAAGACCACTGCTTCTGGAGTCAGACAGGCCTGTGTACGGATCTGGCTCTGCTCCTCACTAGCTGAGGGATCTTGGAATAAGGCATGTAATTTCCCTTTGTATCCATAAGGTAAGGCTGAAAAGAGACCTTCTCTCATTAGGATTTTATTAGGAATCAAAGGAAAATGTGCCTTTAAAGCACTCATTTTTCTGTAATCTCAGCACTCAGGAGGCTGAGGCAGGAGGATCACCATGAGTTTGAGGCCAGCCTGAGCTACATAACGAGACCTCATCTCCAAAACAAGACAAACAAACAAAACACACCAAATTGCCTTTACTTTTTGGCAGAACTGCACACTAAACCACAGGTCTTTACAGTATGCTAGTCCCCAGTCTTCCTCTGTTTTGTATTTTTTTTTTCTCCTTGAGACAATGTCTCAGGAATTGCCCAAGGTGGGCTTGAATCTGTGATCCTTCTGCTTCAGCCTCTCACCATTAGGACCAGCTTAAAGCACCTAATGTAATGCAGAGCCAATGTTGAAACAGTAGCCATAACGGTGACTGGCATTTCTGAGCCCTTCATTAGATTCTGTGCTATAAAAATTTCATTGATTAGCTTGTGTACTTCACACCACCACCTGGAAATGTAGACTGCATTATTGTAATATTATTATTTCCCACTTGTCAATGTAGACACGGGATACAGTTGGACCTAATGACCAACATCGCACATCTAGAAAGGCTAGATTGACTCTGAACCCAGGCTGTCCGATCTGGGATCCACTTTCATCAAAATGTCACACTGATGTCATGACTACTGTTGACCATAGCAAGGAGGCCCAGGAGAGCAACATGGCCCAGTCCCGTGGCCTCAGAACCCCGCTCAGTCCTTAGTGCACCTCACTCCATCTGTAATGTCATCCTGTGATCTCTGCCTCAGTGAGGTGACTCCCCAGGCCTGGCCTCTGCCCTGCACTCACAGCCAGCTGACTCTGACAGCTCCACTTGTGTGTCACAGACACACCACGTCTGACCCATCCCAGACCCACTCCTGACCACACCGACAAATCCACCCCTCCTGCAGGGTTTCCTTCTCTTTACATCTGCCACCCATTCTGACACTGCCTCCTCCGTCTCCTTTTGGCTTTACTTTGCCCTGTAACACTTACCACCAAGAGACATGCTCTGTATTTTACTTAGTGTTCATTGTCCAGCTCCCATACTTCAATGTGAGTTAGACAGGGTAGAATGGCATCTTCCTCCATTGTCAGAGAGAAGCGGAAAGAGATGGAGAGAGACACGAGAATTTCCCCTGAGTTCTCTTCCCACCCCACCCCCACACCTGCAGAGTACTGACTGATGCCAACCCCCACATCATCAACACCACAACTTCTCTTTTTCCTCCCAGTCTGGTTGCAGGAAGGACTAGTTAGTTCCCTTCTGCTCACTGTTTCTTATGAAACATCCGGGACACTGAAATTTTCTGATACCAGTTTCCACCCTCACATTTCTAACGCTTGGGTCTAAATGGTCCAGGGAGGGTTCTAGGTACTGACAGTTCTAAGTACTCCTAGGTGATCCTGGCCTGTTGGTAGAGTCCAGCACCCAGGGTCATCCGCTGGCCCAACCCTGACTGTATGCCAGCAGCCAGCTGGCAGTGGCCTTAGGCAGTGATCCCTTCTTGTCGTCGAAGTCCAGACTCCTCCTCAAAGGCTGTGTGTCGCAGCATCTTCCACTGCCCCTGCCAGCCCCCTGGCTTCCATCGCCACTGCCCAAGTGCCCAGGACAATCTTCGTGGATGACATTCTCCATTACCTCCTGTAGGATGGCTTCACCAAGGCCATTCGGAAAGTGTGACGAAGCCCTAGGAGGCAGCCACAGGCCCGCTTTGCACCCAGGAACTTGTGAACAGAAAAGAGCCATTGTTCCTCAGTCACTTTAAGGGAACAGCTGAAAAACACATTCAAAGGGCCCTGACGATAATGAATATGCTAATATGATTTCCATCCTGCATCGGTGCTACCTCCAAAAAACACTTTCTGACCTTCCTTATGGATTCAAAGCTTCCATTGAAGGCAACGGGGGATTTGGGTTTAAATAACATGAAAGTTTTCACTTAAATGGACAAAACTGAGGAGTTGTGAATTAAAGGTGAGTTTCACATTGTCGCTAAATGCTAGCCTCGAGGGGGAAGGGTGGGCCCTAGTGGGCTACAGTGGACCTCTGCCCAGGCAGTTGAAGCTGCTGACTGCAGGTGGGCCATGTAGGTCAAACTGAGCCAGCAAACCCTTGCATGAGGGTCCCCATCTGTGAAGGAGACCAGATCTACCACTCTCTGGTGAGGTGACCTTGGGCAAGACAAAGTACTTCTCTGATTAACCTCAACTTTCCCATCTGTAAAATGGAACTGATGTGGCCTACCTGGCAGAGTTGCTTCCAAGATTAAATAAGTCTGAATGTGGGAAAGATAAGCCAAAGCATCCTGGACAAAGCATCATAAGGAAACTATCCTGGAACTTCACACCTTCCCACCCAACTGGGGCAGAGCAAGCTGTGGAGACCCCCACCTCCCATCTTCTAGCTCTTCCTCCCTTTGTCTAACACTTTCTTATTCAGTACTAGACACTGAATCTAGGGCCTTAACACTGAGCTTCCTTCCTAGTCCTTCTTTAAATTTTATTTTAGGTTTTTTGAGACAGGGTCTTGCTTTGTAGTTCAGGCTGGCTCTGAGCTCAGCCTCAAACTCACATCACAGCAATCCTCCTGCCTCTGCCTCCCGAGGCCTAGGATTACAGGCGTGAGCCACTATGCCCAGCACTGTGGTATGTGGTGCTGATTGCTGCTGGGCATGAGTCTCCACACGGAGTATTTATATGACTACTGGGGAATCGAACCTGGGTCCTTGCACTTGTAAGACAGGCGCCGGAACCACTGAGCTAAATCCCTGACCTCCCAGTCCTTTTTCTTCTAAGCCAAAGTCTCACTGAATTGCCCTGGCTGCATCGAACTTGGCTTCCTCCTGCTTCAGCCTACCAAAGTGCTGGGATGACAGGAACACATTACCACGCCCAGTTCATCCAACATGTAATTAGACACCTTCTGGGTGCCACAAATTCAGCTGTGACCAAAACAGGTGAAGTCTGCTTTCAGGGAAGCCACGCTTCTGGGCAGAGAGACAGGGACTAAACACACAGGTGTATAATGTGCACATAGTAACAAGCACCGTAGAGAAGAAACGAAAGAGGCAGAGCTTCAGAACCAACAGGCCAAATTCAAATCCCAGTGCACCCTGGAAAGTCTTCAGAAGGTGATTTTATCTCCCCACGTGCTCGGTAAGAGCCATTGATCATTCCTCTACCCACTGAGCAAATATTTATAAAATTCTGTCCCGTGGTAAGCACCGTTCTGAGTACTCTGGAGGCCACAATGAATGAGGCAGACAAAAATCTTTGCCTTCAGGACTTAAATCATGAAAGAAAAGCAGACAATAACCAAATGTACAGCCCTCCCTCAGTATCCACAGGGAATGGCTCCAGGACCCCCCTCAATATTCAATTCAATGGATGTTCAAGTCCCTCATATAAAACAATGTGATATTTGTGTATAACCTACAAACATCTTCCATACACCTTACAACATCTATAGATTACATATAATCCCTAATATGCTTAATAGATCTATTAAGGCTGGTCTGTATTGTCTAGAAAACAATGATCAGAAAAAAGTTTTATTTTTTAAATAATTTGGATCCATAGTCGTTAGGATCTGTGGTTGTGAAAACCATAGATACAGAAGTTTGACCAAAGATACAAAAAAATAAATAAAGCAAGAGAAGGGAGCAGGACAGGTGGAGAAGGGTATTATCCTATGTAGGGCAGTCACAGAAGGCCTTGCTGAAGAGGTGACATGTAAGGACATGGAGAAGCTGCCTGCATGAGCACCTGGGGAGGAACACCCCAGTCAGAGGAGGCAGAAGGTCCCCCTGCACTGGGACCCTGCAGCTGCTGGGGGGACTCCAAAGTCCCAGGCCGTGGATGAGCAGTCACCAGGCCTAGCTCTGAGCAGGTATTCAGCAGAGAGCCACTGTTATATATGCACCTTTTGTGGAAGATGGGAGAAGTCACGTCACACCATCATAGAAGTTGTCGCGGGCTCTGTGGATTGGTAACTCTTCCATTCCCTCTCCCCATCTGTTTTTTCTAGTCCAGCCCCCAGCCATGGCACCAGCTGCCCTTCCCCCTCCCCATCCAGGCTGAGGGAGCACACAGGAATGCTTGACACGTGGTGGCGGTGCCAGGAGGAGGGGCTGCACAGTGAATGATGTTATTAAAGAGTAATGGTAACATCTTGAATTCCTTTCCCCTCCACAGCCTCACAAATTAGACACCCTGGAAATGCTGTACCCATCGCCAAGATGCACTTCCATCTGGGGTAGGAGGCAACATCTGCTAAACAGCTGCATCTTGTTTAAGAGCTGGTGCTTAATTAAATGAATCCACTCCAGGATGGGCAGGCAGAGTCCAACGGAAAGGGGCAAGCCCAGGCCCAGCATGCACCCCACCTCTTCCCAAGTCGACCTGAGGGCCTCGGCCTCCCCCATAGCAGCCCTCCACAGCCCTGCTGGGCCAGCCAGCCTGGACTCCAAGTGGTCTCACACAGGCTGTGGTGGTCTGTGCTACTCCTTTGCTTTTAGTCGCTTCTCTCTACACTTCAAAAGGCCCAGATCAGACATCAACACCTACGCCACAAGGCCTGGTCCAACCCCTCAGGATAGGGAATGAGCCCCAAGAGCTCTCCTGTCTTCCGTGCCTTCCTTGATTGGAGTGTTCGTGCCTCGGCATCGTGATTGTGGGTCCCCTGCTGTTTTGTAAGCTCCTTATGGCTGCAAACCGTGTTTAATTCATCCTTGTGATCTCAGCCTCATGCCTGACTTCCTATCAACACTTAACGCATGTTCAGTTAGAAAACGAGAGAAAGGAAAGAGGAAGAGAAGAAGAGTAGGAAGAAAGGAGGGAGAAAGAAGAATTCAGGGATGTAGGAATAGAGAGTTGACATGAAGGAAAAAGAATAATGAATATATGGCTCCTCTACCACTGTTTAAACCCAAGCCACCATCACTCCTCACTGGAACAACTGCCATGGCTTCCTGGTTCTCCAGCTTCCGTTTTGCCCCAAATAATCTTTTCCACTCAGAGAACTTAGGAATCTCTTAAATATGTCATTGCCTCTGTTTAAACCTTCCAGGAGTTTTCACATGTCTCACCTTAAACTCCAAACTAGGACACAACCCCACCCCAATGCCTTGCTGTCCTATGTTCTGACTATCTGGGAAACCTGCCCAGCGCTGTCTCACCTGAAGCCTTTGAATCAGCTCTTGCCGTGTCCTGAGCCTCAGTTTCCCAGCTGTCAATCCGGTATCCTCCTCAGGTCTTCAGGGTTAGCTCTAATGTCCCTCTTCAAAATAACACACCTTTACCTCCTATTTAACATGCCCACCATCTTGGGCTCCAGAGCCAAAGAGGTCATCCTAGTCCACTAGGACTGGGCCGCTGAAATCCAACCTGCCCCCTAGAACATCAGCTTCAGATATGGTGATGGTATGGCCCATCCCCAAGGCCACTAACAAGCCACCCCTCCCCTGGGTACTCACTCTCCCGCTCCATCAACTGAAGATCCTTCATGAATGGGCTCGTCTGGAATTGCAGCAATTAAACCATCAGAGCAACATTGGACCATTTGTTTACTATGGCACTTAGAGCTGGAATGGTATGTTGTTTTGACTATTTCTATTTTTGGCTCTGTTTCCTAGGGGTAGTGGGGAAAGGGTAGGCAATGAATCCTGGTCTATTCAAGCAAAATGATGCTTCAGTGAATCCTAGAATTTCAGAGTCACAGAATAGTAGAATCATTGTCATGGAATATGAGAGCAGTAAAAATCTATTATTCAGCTTTGAGGTTCCTAGATTCATGGGATTCTAGAATCTTACTCAACAGAAATTAAAATCCTATAGTCAGACCAAGGTAAACTCAACATCTACAGGGATGAGGTGGCAGGTGACCCTCACTTTGCTGAGTTCCCCACCCCCATACCCTTCATCAGGTGACCTTACCCCAGTGTCTTTTCCACATTGTACCCTTGCACACACAAAAGCTGCCACTTACTGCTGCTTTTCTCTTGTTCGTTTCTCTTCATGGCACCAATCACCATCTGACATGCAATACATTTCTCTGCTTATTTGCTTACAGTCTGTTTCCCCACATGTTAGATTGAGGTCAGGAACTTTATTTTGTTCATTTGAAAGCAGTACTTAGAACAGTGTGGCACATGGTAAAGCTGAAAGAAAAAAAAAGTCCATTCATCAAACACACATTTATTGCATATCACTTCATGCTGGTCCCTTGGTGATGATCTCATTGCAGGATGGAAGGTAGGTTTCATTTTACAGGCCAAATGCAATTGGTAGCAGATACCCAGAGCACTGTGTTCAAATAGATTCTCCGGGCTCATCCAAAGTTTGAAGGCAATTGATTAATAATGTCTAGCATGGGCCCAGCAATGGAGACAGGGGGCCATGTGAGCCAGGGCTTTTAACTTACAATGAAGAAACCTGAGATCCAAAAGAAGACCCAGGTGCATGGGGTTCAGCCGACTTGGGGTGCTGCAGCCAGGATTGGAACACCTGTTGTTCTGCCTGTAGCCTTCCCTCTTTCTTCATGCTGTAGATCCATGAGCCTGCATCTCAGCCCCTGGCCCCTGTGCACACCTGGCCCTCCTCCTTCAGCCTTCAGGCTTTCTCTGTCCCAGGCCCTAGGGGGTTAAAGGGCTTTGAGAGTCCCTGGCCCTGAACCCCAGCCTGGGAACCCAATTCTGGAACACTGCCTGAACACACAAACCAGTTATTTTTAAAAATCCAAAAAGAAAAGAAAGAGAGAGAAAACTCACTGCATTGGCCCCTGCACCGTCCTGGTTGAGAGAATAGAGAGTTGAAAGGAACAAAGGGTTTCCTCAAACACGGCAGATCAAGGGCTTGGCTTATGTGGTAACCGGTAACCGACCACCGCGCTTTGTGACAGATCCTTCAGAGGCTGAAGCCTCTGTTCCTGCCGCAGTCTTGGCAGGAGGGCAGGGGGGCCAGGGGTGGGGGGAGCCCCAGACACCCTCCTCCCCCTCTCCTAGGTTGGGCTGCTTACAATCGTAGACTTTGAGAACCGGGAACATCAGGGACTCAAAGGCCCTCACAGAGCATTGAGTCCAACCTACACTTGGTCAGCTGAGCAGGCAGAAGTCCTGGAGGGGTTCAAGGTCACACCTCAGGGACAGGAGACCAGCAACATGCTCCTGCATGCCCCCTCTACCTACTGCACTCTCGTTACCCATTGTGGTTGCCTGGGAAAGCCTTCTCGGGAACTCTCCCACCTCAAAGCTATCCTCTTCCTTTCCTCCTGCAGATTTCCACTTTTAGCGTACTTATGGGACTATAGGCTTTACCACAGTTCTCCAAGGTGGGGGCCATTCAACTCCAAGCTCAGTGGGAAGTTAGCCCCAGGTTCCAGGCTGTAGGTCACTGGACTCTGGACAGACACTGCTGTTCCCAGCAGATGTTCCAATAGCTGCCACAGAACCATAGTGACCTAAGTATTGTCATCCTCACGTCTCAGTGGTGATTGGCAGGGCTGGCACCTCCACTCGGGGCTGCATGTCTTCTGAGCCATGTTCCCTCTGTCCCTCTGCTCTGCTTCCCACATGTATCAAACACTGGAAACACCTGGCCTGGGTGACACAACAGAGGGCCAGGCTGGGGGTGAGTGGTCCCCTCCCTCAGTGACCCAACTTGGAGCCCATGGGCCACCATCTTGCTGTGTGTCTCTCCTCTGCCTGCATCTCTGACTAACAGTGTCTCTGGCTCTTGTCTTCCCCATCTCTCAAAGTATGTCATCTCTGTCATTTCCCTCTCTGACCCTGTCTCTCTCTCCTGCATCTAGCTGTCTCTCCTCCGAAGCCTCGCAGTTTTTCTAACCTCATGTCTTCTCTTTCTGTCTCTGCATCGGTGTGTACTTTTTCCTCTCTCCTCAGTGCTTTCACTCTCTCCATATTACATCTCTCTTTTTATCCTTGGTCTCCAGCTCTGTCTGTACTTATTTGTCCTTACAGATCTCTCCCTTTCTCCTCAGATCTATGTTATTTCTCTGTCTGTCTGTCTGTCTGTCTCCCCACCACAACCACCCCGGCCTTCCTTCCCTTCTTACCACCCTTCCTGGACCTTGCTCCCCTCTGACACTCACACAGACACACGATATCCCAGCAAGTCGCAGGTTCCAGCTTTGCCTGAGGGAGACCGGCCAGGTGGGGCAGGGTATCGTGTTAAAGGAAGCTGAGCCAGCCTGCTCCTTTTCTTCCTCAGAAATGACGGTTGCTTTCCTAGGAGGCAGAAGAAAAAGTCCCTGAATAGGGATTTAAAGAACTAAGCTCTGATTCCTTCTTTTTAATATTTATAAAGAGAGAAAGGGGATAATTTCAGGAAGATCATTTCAAGGCGAAAACCCACATATTTTCAATAGAATTATTCCAAAAAACCCCTTTCCGGCTCATTGGAGTGTATAATTTTGTAAGTTATAGAAATGAGGCTTGGTTTCCAAGTTCTCTAAAATGACGCAACTCAGAAAGGCCAGAAAAGAAATGGAGGATGGTAAGGAGGTGAGGGCAAGCTTGTCCCAGACCAGGGGCCACACATGTGCCACAGGACAGCTGCAACCGGAGCCCCTCCCCGCCCCCACCTCTGTCTGTCACCCTCAGCAGGTCAGCCAAACTAAGGGCTGAGACCATTTTTACATACCCTGCCCCAATCTAGAAATGGCTCCTAAGTCTGGAACTACAGAGCCAACTGCCTGTGTGCCTGCCAGTGGACTCCTCAGTAGGGGGCATCGCAGTGACGTCACTGAGGACCATCTTCCTCCCCAGACCTCCTCCATCCTCGGTCTTTACCACAGCCACTCAGTTACCCAAGATGGTCACATGGGAGTCAGGTGTGGGTCTTCTCTCCTGCCTTTCTACGTAGTTGTCAAATCTTGGTTCCACTTCCTTCCACCCCTGGGACTTTCCCACCTCCACACTTCCCCTGCCTTGGCCTGGACCACTGAGATTGGATCTGAACAGCTCTCCTGACCTCTTGCGCATGTTCAGGCCAGCAGAACGATCTTCCTGGAGCCCAGCTCTACAGATGGCCCTGGCTTCCTCAGAAAGAGTCCTGGCCTTCTGCCACTCCACCTGCAAGGTGAAGATCACATTCTCCACCTTCATAGCCACAATCAACCACAACCTCACAACTTCATTTCCTCATCTCCACCCTCCGGTCACAAGTTCTCCCCTGTGGGCAAAATGAGTAACTTTTTTTTGCCTACTTGAAAGCAGTAAGGTACATTTTCCCCATCTTCCAACCTTGGCCAAAGCTTCTCCCTCCCTCCAGGATGCCATTCTGTCTCCTTGGCACAGTTGTTCCAACCCAGGCTTAGGGTCCAGCTCAAATGCCACCTGTCAGTGAGTGTGGACATCATCCCTCATGCAGTCCATCCTGTTGTAGGTTATCTGTCTTTTTTGTCACCTTGATATTTCATTTTGGATCTGAGATATACCAGGGGTGAGGGCTGAGAACAGGGGGCTCCATGGTTAAGACAGAAAGAACAGGAAGAAAGGATAACTGGGACATTTTCTGGAAGAAAAACAAGCTAGACTCTGTGGTTCTGCTGGGTGCTGAAAATCATGCCTGGGATCTTCTGATAATAATTGCAATTATTAGCGTGATTAGCAATCTTAACGCAAAGGTCAATGAGTGAGCACTTGCGACAAGTTAGATTCTATACTAACTGCCTTGCATATGTCAGCATGGCTCATGATAACCTGTGTCCTTGGAACTATTATCACCGCAGCAGGAAGGATGAGAAGACTGAGTCTGAGAGGGGGCAATGGCCTCCGGAGCATCACATTGTGAGTCAGAGTGGGTAGTGTTCTGGCCAGAGCAGCCCAACTCTGGAACCTTTGCGCTTAACCTTCAGCCACACCAAGAATGCTGACACCTCAGTATCAAAAGGAACTGAGCCAGTTGGTCTCTGACTCATCCCACCATAGGGGGACAACTTCTATGAGGCCACAGCCACATCTCTCCCTTGGGCCAATCTTCACTGTCTAGTTCCCATTTGACCAACTTCAGAAACTGGCTGGCTCAGTGTTTCTGCCTTCCCCACCATAAAGGCCTTGTGGGAAAGGCATAGTCCTAAAATTTTCTAAGCCCATGAAGACAAAGGCATGCCTGCCCCTCTTGCTTGCCCTAGCAGCAGGCTTGGGTAGGCTTTGCCAAAGCTGTGTCCTGGTTCACCTCTGAAAGCCCCTGGCGGCGTCCTAGGCTATACACTGAGCACCCTGCTTTGTTCCACCCCTGCCAGGCCCTGCACCTAATTCCCAGACTCTCCCCCAGGTGTCTACACTAGTGCCCTTCACTTGTCTAGGCCTTGGCATTTAAAACAAATATCACAAGGACTCTCTAGTTCTTACAACCCTCTATGAGTTCTCTCATTAGAATAAATCCTAAGCTGTTCAACCTGGTTCCATGTGCTCTGACCCCTAGCCTCCCCAGGCTCTGGCTGCATCATCCTTTCAACAGGGCCCAGATCAAACCACCTTAGGTTTGCTTTTTCCTCAATTCTTACCTAGATTCTTCTGCTCTTTCAATTTAAAAGTCATCCGTTTTTGGACCAAGTGATCCAAAGCATCTTCCTTGAGGCAGGCCTCCCACCACCCCCACTACTCTGCTTAAACATTTGAGCATCTCTAAGCTGATGTCCCCTGGAGGAGAGACAGCAGCCTGTGTGCGCACGAGGAAGCTCCGAGCTCTCAGTCTTGCATGGAAGCATCAAACAAACTGCCAGAGAAGGGATGAACTAATATAGAAGTTCTGGAAAACAGCCAACGGTTTTTAGCAACCAAGTGAACATCCAATTAAGGAAAAGCCACCTTTAAGACTGTAGAAAAGTTCTGCAACACTTGGACTGCCACCCTTGCCTGGCACAGCTGCCACCTGGTTTTGGAGAAAGCAGCAGCTCAGTTTCTAGTCTCTGCCATTAGACCAGGGAGACAGAGTGACTTTGCTCACAGCATTCTAGCCTGTCACAGGGCTGCCTGGAAGACTGCTGAATCCTAACTCTCATCTCAGGCAGGGAACAGCAGTGGGAACTGCTCATGAAAGCTTCAGGAGAGGATACAGCCAGGCAGCTGAGGCAACAGATGAGGGTGGAAGCGAGCGACAGAGCATCTGTGGCCCTGGGAAGAAGCTGGGAGCCAGGGGAGATTCTAGGAAACCCAGAGGCTCAAAGCCCCCACTCAAAGGTGGGGCAGCTGGGAAAGTGACCTGCGGGCTCTGGCAGACCTGAGGGCCTTCCATCTTCACCTTGGGACAAACTATGCCAGGCTGTAAGACAGGGCAGGGGGTGTTTCCACAAAAAAGCAACAATAAAGAAAGAGAAAACGTGGCTCACACAGAAAAATAAAAACTATCCCCCAGGAAGCCAACCTTGGACTTACTGGAGAAAGACTTTAAAATGGCCACATGAAATATGCTTACAGGCTTAAAGGGAAACATAGAAAAGGAAACCAAGAGGCTGGTATATTAGAAAAATGAGAATGTCAACAGAGATGGGAGAAATGAAGTCAAAATTATTATAAAGCTATTAATAAATGTGCTATATATAAAGATATAACTTTTGATATCAATAATATAAAGAGATGGTCACACTAGATAGTAGAATTTTTGAGTGCAACTGAAATTTAAATTATTATCAATTCAAATAAAACCAGTATAAATATAGGGTGATGATATATGTAATCTTTTGGATAACCGTAAAGAACTATCTGTATTTTTATAAATATTTCAAACTATCAGTAGACTATTTCTACCTGTCGCTTACAGAACATATCTTAAGTATCTAGAGCATATGCACAAAAGGAAATGAGAAAGGAATAAAACACATCACTAGAAAAATCAACTAAACACAAGGTGGTAGGGGAGGAAATGAAATACAAAAAACACTGTAAGACATGCAGAAAATATGCAGAAACCAAATAACAAAATAGCAAAAGTCATCATTGGTAATTCGTTTAAATGTAAATGGATTACACTCTCAAATAAAATGACAGAAACTGGTGAATGAATTAAATTATGAAAATTTCTAAGTATATGTGTCTACGCAAGACCCACTTTAGATCTAAAGATGCAAACAGATTGAAAGTGAAAGGATGGAAAAAATATTCCATGCAAATAATAACCAAAAGAATTCTGGGGTGGCTGTAGCAATGTCATATAAAACAGACTCTAAGTCAAATGTGGTTATAGGACACAGGTGTTACATACCGATCTGCCAATTACAAGCACATAATCACCAACCAGCAGAGCTGTGACGTACTTTCTGGCCTGCTCTTGGAATGTACTCTCTGAACTTGGCTCAAATGCTTCTTTCCTCAAGCACCAGCCATGTGAACCCAATGCCCTTTCGTTCAAATCCCAGTATCCCCAGCAGGTTATCATGAGGAAAGTAATATAAGGTCCAGAGATGGACAATAGGCAGGAGCACTGGGCACCAACTGTCTTTGCTATCCATGGCCAATCACAAAGATGGGAATGGAGGTGCTTGGGAGCTGTGCTCAAGTCAAACTCCTCAGCCAGGCTGCACATCAGGGACTCCTGAAGCTCAAAGAAGGCACCCCAATCCAGTCTGGGTACCTGGTGTTATCTACGAGAACACTGGAGGCCAGGTAGGACTGGGTGAAGGTCACACAGCAAACTAATATCACAGCTGGTATTGAGACCTGAGTCGGCTTACTGCTTCTCTGCAGGTACTGACCAGCACACGTGACTTCTCTAAGTCTCCCCTTCCCCTCCACTACCCCTTTCCACCTTCCCTTTTTCACAACACCATTTGCTCTCTGTTCCCACCAGACAAGACTTCCTAAGGCCTTTTCTGGATGTATAAGCTGTACGATCTCATTTGATTCCCACATCTCATTTGATTCTCATTTGATTTTTCCTTGTGGAAAAAAGTACCTTTTTAAGCCCCATTTTATAGATAATATCGCTGAGCTCTGAGATAGCTAGAGATCAGCTAGTGAAGCAACCTGAGGCCTGATCCCAGCCCAGGCGCCTAATTCCAGGTTCCAAGGCCTTGTCTGCCGTCAAAAGTATCAAGAAATTTGTTTCAGTAAAATCCGTCACGCCATAAATGAAGGAGGGTTCCTTTTACACCACAGCCACACTGGCGTTTGTTGTTTGGTTTCTTAAGAACTGCCACTCTTCCTGGAGTAAGAAGGAACTTAGTGCTTTTTAATTTGCATTTCTCTAATAGCCAAAGATGTTTAAACTTTTTTCATACATTTGTCAACCATTTGTATATCTTCCTCCATGAAACATTTGTTCACTTCTCTTGTCCATTTTGTTTTTTTTTTTTTTTTAGGTTTTTTGAGACAGGGTCTCGCTTTGTGGTTCAGGCTGGCCCTGAGCTCAGGCTCAAACTCACATCACAATCCTCTTGCCTCTGCCTCCCGAGTGCTTGGATTACAGGCATGAGCGACCACGCCCAGCACTGTGGTATGTGGTACTGGTTGCTGCTGGGTGTGGGTCTCCACACCCAGTATTGTTATGTGGTTACCGGGGAATCAAACCCGGGCCCTTGCGCTTGCAAGACAGGCGCCAGAACCACTGAGCTAACTCCCCGGCCCCTCTTGTCCATTTCTTAACTGGGTCTTTAATTTTATGTAGTTTAATTTTTTTAGTTCTTTATGTGTTCTGTTAATCTTCTGTCTGAGGAGTAGTGGGCAAAACTTTTCCCATTCTGTAGGTTGTCTCTTCACTCTACTGATTAATTCTTTTGCTGTACAAAAGCTTTTTATTGGTGGGACTGTAAACTAGAACAATCACTATGGGAACTAGTATGGAGATTTCTCAAAAGAACTGCAATTAGAAATTCCATATGGCCCAGCTATCCCCTTGCCAGGTATCTCTCTCAAACAGTTGAAGTCATCATACTACAGCAATACATTCACATAAATGTTTAGCTCAGGCAGGCCTTGAACTCTCAGCAACCCTCCTGCCTCCACTTCCCGAATACTGAGATTACAGGCATGAGCCACCAAGTCTGGCACTGTGGTATGTGGTACTGGGGACTGAACTCTAGACCTTGAGCTTGCCAGGCAGATGCTAGAACCACTGAGCTAAATCCCTGGCCCTATTCATACCAATGTTTACAGCAACACAATTTGTAATAGCTAAGTCTGAAAGTAACTTGTACATCCAACAGTGGACAACTGGATAAAGAAAATGTATCTATGTATAGTAAAATACTACTCGGCCATAAACAATGATCAATTTGACATATTTGTAGGAAAATGGGTGCACTGGAATGCATAATGTTGAGTGAGGTAAAGCAGACACCCAAGTTTAAATACCATATGATATCTCTCATTTGACTGAGGTAAAGTACAAATGCAGAGAATAACAAAGGGTGGGTATGAGGTGAAAACGGGATGAATCTCTTACAACAGGGAAGAGGTTCAAGGGAACAAGGGTGAAGGGTGGCATAAATATATGTCACGATTAGAAACTTAATAATCTCAATTGATGTAAACACTATATGCCATAACATAAGCTAAAATTAGTAATGTCAACAAGAATGAAACACTGGGTAGGGGAACTGGAGGGGAAAGGAGAAAGGAGGAGGAAAGAGAATTTTACAAAAGAAGAAACAAGCTGTAGTATATACATGTTAGCCTTACTCAAGATGATTGCAAACTGCACAAACTGTAACATCAACTAAAAAATTTTAACATCTTAAAAAATTCTATCATGCTGCGCCCAGCCTCCTAATTAAACCTTCTCCCACCGCAAGAACTCCTGCTTCTTTCTCCTCTCTGGACTTCCCCCTTCACCTCAGGAGGGCCATGAACAATGACTGTTACTCTCTAAACTGGAGCCATAGGGAGTCTGGTCAGACCTCAAGCCTGAGGCATGGGGGGCAGAGTGCTCAGTATACCAGGCTTAAGCAACCTAACCCTCACAAGTTCAGCAAGGTGTCAGTCAGCTGATGCGTGCTGAGCCAAGTACTTCCCAGCTGGTATCTCAAGTTCAGCCCCACCAGACACAATAAGGCCAAAATCCTCACCCCAGTGGGGTGAGTCTCCAGTGGAAAACCTGGTTCAGAAAGGGAAGTGGCTTGCATAAGAGTACTTGCCACATTTGAATATGGTTTGCTCTCATTAAAACTCGTGTTGGAGACTAGGTCTCCAAACTGATATTTGAGACATGATGAAGGCTTTAGGAGGTGTTTTGGTCCTGGGGGCTCCACCCTCGTAATCGGTTTAGTGTAATTCCCACCTTATCAGGACAGCATGATATCATAAAACATACGGTCCCTCGGTCCCTCTTTCTTCAGCATGTACTCACTCACCTACTAGACTTCTATCTAGCATGAAGCCCTCGCGGCAAGCTGAGCACATGGACAGTGGCACACTCCTGACTCTTCCTCCCTCCAGAAGTACGGACTCCACAGACTCGTTTCTCTATACATCACCCAGGCTAGGCGGCCTCATTATAACAACAGAAAACCAACCAAGACAAGCACTTGGAGTGTTGTGAGTGTGCAGCTTCTCCCAGGTTCCTGTGACTATGCTTCTTTTCCTAGAGAGTAAGAACAGCAGGGTGGGAAGGCCCAGGATAGTTTTGCTCTGACTACCTGTTTAAGGTCTACTTCCAGTGGGGCATGACCTACATTGGAAGGGGCAAAATTGAGATGAAGAGAACGTGAGTGTGGGCACAGGAGCTCAGAACTTAATGGTTCCCTCATCACAGCAGCCAGGAATGCATCAGACCCCAGAGAGGGTGGGCTCAGGTTGGGCTAGAGTTGAAAGCAGGTTCCTAGAGGGAGGGTGAGCAGCTGGCTGGATGCCCGTCCTGTCCCTGTCCCCATGCTGCATGGGTTCTCTCCTTTTCCTGGCAGTGAGGAAGCTGTTTACTCCCAGAAAGTCATTTATTCCCTGATAAGATCAACTCATTGTTAAGGAGAATTCTCACTTCCCGTGAGGGAGGAGGCAAAGGGTGTCTGGCAGTCAGAGCCCCATCAACAACACAGTAGAGAGAGGCCTAGGAGGCCAGACTGTGCAGCAGCCCCTGTTGTAAAAATGGGAAACTGTGGTCCAGCTAGGAAAGGAACCTTGCAGCAGTCAGTGTCAGAGCCGAGCCCAAATTGTACCCCAGATTTCAAGGCCAAGAGTCATTTTCTATCCTCCCCAGATGACCCTATAATTCTACCAAGCTACTTCTTGTTTTCAAGATTCAACATATCACGCTCAGAACATGCTAACAAAACATTCCAATACCACATGTATTTTAATATCATGCTTGAATATACTATTACAATGTTGCATCCAGATATAATTTTCCAATAGATTAATATTCCAATTTACATATTTTTTGCACAATTCTAACCAAATTTCAATCCAACACTCCAATACAACATGCCCTCCTAACACATAATGTTACATAACACTCTAATACAATATCATGAGACACTGAAGCAACATTCTAATCTAGGCTGCTCACACAATGACATTTCTATATAATTTGAACACAGTTGTAACACAACATTCTAAGATAACTTTCTAAGTTATGACTTTAATATCAGGGACTCTGGGATTTTAAGCTCCTAGAATTTACATCCAACAAGACAAGGCCAAGTCCCACTCAGGCAGATCGGAGCTCGCGGCTGGTTACATCTGGCCATAGCTGCCCTCCTTCTGAAGCAGAGGCAATCCCCAGACCCCAGGTCAGACAGACCACCTGCCACCCTTATAGAAGCCACATTCTTCCCAAGGTCCAAGCAGGAATCCTTGGCCCCTTGTAGCTCACTGATACCCAAGCCTTCCCCAAACTCTGCTTCTACATGCTGGAGAAGGCAGAATAGACAAACTGATCCACTATGAGGACACTAACAGGCTTTCCTTGCCTTCCAGATTACTAGACAAAGGGAAGACACGACATTGAAGCAGTGTTAGCTCCTTCAGGCCTGGGAGATCACAGAAGGTCCCTCAACCTTCTCCCCATCGCAGCTTCCTGGCTACACAGCTGCCTCACTTATCAATAAACACCAATCTTCATCTCTGGGCCTTTGCAGTTGCTGGCAGGGAAACCTGCGTCACCCCAAGTTCCCCATGATTCAGCCTTTCACTTGTTTTGTGTCCCTCTCTGCCATACTGTCCCCTTCCCATGTGCCCTGTTGATTTCCTTCATGGCATCTACAATCACCAGATGTACATCTTGGGGATCTGTCCCTTTCCTTCCTTCTCCCAAACCATGTCCTTCTGCAGACCAGCCCCTAGACTCACCTGTGAAGCTATGTGAATCTCGGCACCAAATCGGAGATTCCTGAGGTAGGATGGCAGGAGTGGGCTCCACAGTGCCCTTGCATCTCAGCTCACAGGGTCTGGCCACGGGGTCCAATAAACAGCAGGGGCTCAATAAATTTCTGTCAGATGAATAAATGATTCGACAGAGTACTTCCATTTTTTAAAACGTCCATGTGACAAATGTTAAATGACACAAAAAGCTTCACAGGAAAGCATGAATTTCCTCCTTTGTTGGGCCATGCTGTCTTCAGAGGCAAGGCTGTGATAACCTGGGGAGGGTAAGGAAGGGCCTTCCCTGCAGAGGCCACGGTGCGGGCCAAGGCCAAGTAGCACGGCCCAGCACGTGTCTCCAGTGTCTGCACACTGGACGGTCTCTCACCATCTCCCTCTGGACCTGCCAGCCTGAGCTCCCCACAGCCTTTCTGGGTGCCCCCCAGGGCACCTCAACTCCACAGAGGTTCAGAGTTGCAGCCTCTGTAGGTGAGGCATGGAATTCTAAACTTCTAAGGAGATGATAGATGGACAGTGACACCCAAACCAAGGAGCTAGGCATACTAAGGTCAGATTGGTGCCCTCACTGTGCCAGGCACACGCGCTGCTCCAGGTGAACTGTTACTGTACCATTTACAGAAGGGTAAACAGAGACTCCTAGAGGTGGGGCGGCTGACCCACCACCACCTAGCCAGCACTTTCCACTCCAAGGGCCGAGGAGGCGGCAGATTCAAGGACCCTTGACCCCACAAGTGCCAAGTCTGCACGGTTTGAGATCTCCCAGCCTGTGAGGACCAGGTGGCCGGGACAGGCGGGACAGTCTGCTCTCCTGATTTGGTTCTCTCCCACTCGATTGTTTGCCAAGGGGAGGGGTGGAGGTGGCTGGCGACTGGAGCCCAGGCAGCCCAGTCACGGGGTAGCCTTGTCTGACTGCCAGCCAATCCAGGCGGCCGGAGCTGGCGTTGGAAAGGCCCTGGCCCATCTTGCCAGGACACTCTATCTTTGTCCCAGGACACAAAAGGGGCCTTGTCGTGGCCCGGCAGTGCCGATTCCACATGCTCCCGACTGCCCCAGCCCCTCTGCCTCGAGAAAGACCCACTTTGTCAAGTCAAAAAGACTAACTTGTTTCTTTTTCATCAAAACGTGTTGACTGACCTGGTTGATTTATCTTGGGAAAGTGGAGGGTGAGGGAGGGAAATGAGATGAGCGAGAGAGGCACCATCGAGAAGACCATGTAGTTGGGCTTGACCTGGGCAGAGGACACTCAGCTCCTACCAAGATGAAGGGAGAGCTGTTCCCTGAATATAATAGTCCTCCACCCTCCAAGAGTGGCAGAGGTTTCACCATTAACGATTCATTTCTTTGGCTTTAACCTATGAAGGCAGCTAGAAATCAAAATTCTCTTTGAATATGAGTGCATCGCTATTGCTCCCAAGTGTGAGTTCGTTTTCCTGAGAACAGGAGAAAGCAAGCAGCAGGGTGAGGCTGGAAGAGGGGCAGAGGGTGCCACTCTGAGAGCAAAGAAAGGAGGAAATGAAGGGAGACTTTTTCTCCAGTAAAGTTTCCTCAGGATTGGTCCTTCTCCTTGAGTATCCACCAACAACACGACTCTGGCTCTGCACTGATTCACTTACTCTCTCAGGCAGTATTTACTGAGCAGCTTCTCTGAGCTAAGACTCAGGCACCAGAAGGCAGTCAACTGCCTCCAGGAAGTGCATGCTCTGGGGGCCATAGGTGATAGACAAGTCAGCAAAGAAACTAACTCGATCACTGCTAGGGAGGCCATGCAGAGAGGGAGCAAGGCAAGTGGCCAGCCAGGGTGTGCTGTGCTGCTGAGCCAGGCTCCCTGAGCACAGGGCTCCTGCTGGCTGGGATGGAAGGATGGAGGTTTCCAGTCCTACAGACACTGGGGACAAGCATTCAGGCAGAGGAATGACATACACATGGCACCAGGTTGTGACTGATGTGGATTCCTTCAGAGACAGAAGGAGCCCAATAGGATGGGCTTCCCCTCCTGAGTGAAGGATCCAGGGGCTGGGCCAGGTCTGCAGGGCTTGGTGGCTCTGGGTCAAGTGCTCTGATTTTTACACTGAGATGGGAAACTGCAGGACTGAAGAAGGGAATGATAGGATTGGTTTGTTTGTTTTTGAGACAAAGTCTTGCTTTGTAGTTCAGGCTGGCCCTGAGCTCACTATGTAGCCCAGGCGAACCTCAAACTCACAGCAATCCTCCTGCTTCTGCCTCCCAAGTGCTGGCATTGTGGCAGAGCCACCACACCTGGCATTATGGTCTGTGGTACTGATTGGTGGTGGGCATGAGTCATCACACCTGGCATTATTATATGTGGTTACTGGGTAGAACTAGGGATTTGTGCTTGCAAGGCAGGGAACCACTGAGCTAAATCCCCAGCCTTGATTTTTCCCCCCAATTCTGGGAATGAAGCCCAGGCTTCTCCCTGAGGCACACCTCCAGGCCTTATTTTATTTTATATTATATATTATTTTGATGCAAAATCTCATGAAGTTGCTCAGGCTGGCCTTCAACTTGCAATCCTCCTGTCTTGGCCTCTTGAGTAGCTGAGATTACAAATGTGTGCCACCATGCCCAGCTACTTTTTGTAGTTGAAAAGGCTCACTTGACTTCCATGTAAAGAACAGGTTAGAAGAGGATACAGTGCCACTCAGGTGAGAGCCCTGCAAAGTGAAAAAGAGGAGAGGGAGATATTTTAGAGTTAAAATCCAGGGAATGAGTGAATGAGCCCTTGATGTAGGAGCTCAGAAATTAGGTTCTATTAAGTTTGAGTGGGAAAATCCTTTTTCTTCTCCAGACCTCAGTTTCCCAGCCTCTGAAGCAAAGCCCCAGGGGACGGAGCAGCTGGTGCCAAGGTCTCCTGCAGCGGAGACAGCCAGGCCCGAGTTCCAGGCCTGGATGCTGTGATCTAGTTACTAATCTCATCAGCCAAGGGCAGCTGCAAAACCTGGGGTGATGTGGTGACTCACGCATGGCCCCTCCGCTGTCAGCAGAAACTGGGACAGCCAGAGGCTGGGACAGGCTGCCGGCTGGGAGGGCTGGCAGGGTGCCGCTGCACAGCTGGGGGAAGAGAGCAGGCACCAGACCTGGGTTTCCTGTGCCCCTCAGGGAACTGATGTTCCACCATCGTGGCCATCATGCCAACCTACACAACCCAGGCTGGGCAGTGGGGCTGTGACTACCACTGGTCACCTCTGCATGTCCAGAGGCACTGGCAAGAGGATAAACCTGCCAGGGACCTGATGAGGCAGATGCTACTGTGCCCATTTGATTGATAAGAAAACTAAAGCTGGGAAAGTTTTGAGTGGCAGAGCCAGACGTCCTGCCAGGTTTGCTTATTTCTTTCCATCTTCTGTTCTCCCAAGAATGCAGTGGATGGGTGTGAAAGAGAAAGGAAGAGAAGCTAAATATGTTTTAATAAATATAGAAATTCACACCCTCACGTTTTATCAGGTCTAGGGACATTCAGACAAATTCATCTTCTCTTTGCAACCATAATACAGTCTTTTTGCAATGTGCAAAAGCCACCTGGCCATTGTTCACGCTCCTCCGCTGCTCATTTACTCATCTCCAGGCGCAGTGTGTATTTATCCAGAGCCTTGCACATTCTGGGGACAACGTAAGGATCCACAGAGGAGGCCACAATCCTTAAAAAAAAAGTGACTTTGTGCCTGACTTACTGGCCTATAGTCAAAGTAAAATAGAAGGTAAGAAAAGGATTAAGAAACACTTGCAAATACCATAGTCATTTTCCTTTGAGTAAATTCCTCCTCCTTGGAGTTTCAGTTTCCTCTGAAGGAAATGGGTGATCTGAGGACCCCTCCTGTGGCTGTGCAAGGATTGGCTACAACAGGGATAGCCCACAGTACATGCTCATTTAACACCAATTGCTGCTGTCCCTGATCTCTGTGTGAGCATAACTGCCATCGCTCAGGAGCCGAGAAGGCAGCATGGTCCTCTAATAGAACCTTGATGAGAGGTTTCCAGAGAAGAGGGCGGGAAGAGGCACCAGAGCCCTGAACTTCAATGCTGTAGGCCAGGGAGGCTCTTGGAGGTGGAGAAGGAGAGGGAAGGTGATGGGATGAGGAAGTCTCAGATTGCAGCACATGCCAGAGAAGTCTAACTATGCTGAAGGGAAGCCCTTAAGCCCACGCCACTTGTTTTTTGTTTTTGGGGTTTTTTTTAAGGTTTTTTTAAGACAGGGTCTCGCTTTGTGGTTCAGGCTGGCCCTGAGCTCAGCCTCAAACTCACATTACAGCAATCCTCCCGTCTCTGCCTCCCGAGTGCTGGGATGACAGGCGTGAGCCACCACGCCCGGCACTGTGGCATGTGGTACTGGCTGCTGCTGGGGTGAGTCTCCACACCCAGTATGGTATGTGGTAAATGGGGATCGAACCCGGGTCCTAGAGCTTGCAAGACAGGTGCCAGAACCACTGAGCTAAATCTCCGACCCCCAAGCCACTTGTTGAAAGCACCTTTATCTGTCCAGAACCACAGGAAACAAGGGCAGTAAAACTATGGGGGGCATTCCAGGGGCAGAGGTTGGCAGACTCAGTTCTGTCCCCCAACAAGAGGCCTGAGTAACTGTCTCGGTAACCAGACTCAGCCCCAGAGCCAGAGTACAACCAGTGAGAGGAGTTCCTGCAGCATTCAATACCCTTGGTGGTGAATTTGCTGGCCAAGGGACTCACGGAGAGGCCACTGGGCCCCACTGAGACATAGGTAGCCTGGTTAAGTTTTAGACTGGGGGAGGTGTGCGTGGGGTGGCAATCAGACCAACGGAAGCCTATTTGGGCCAGATCCAGCCAACTTAAGGAAAGGGGTCTGGACGTACACTTGCAGCATGTGAACCCCATCTACACCACAGAGCCTGCTGCTACATCCTGGCTGTGTGGGGATAGCAGTCTGTTAAAAGCCCTGTCACCGTAAGAGAAAGCTGCTGGGTGCTAGGAGAGCCCTCCACTCAGAATGTTGTGGGTTTCTGCAGAAATTTCTCTGCTCAGTGAGGGAAGGAATCTTCCTGCTCATCTCTCACTACACAGACTGGAAAACTGAGAGACCCATCTGTGGACAGGAATGGCACAAAGTCCCAGACTCCTGACTCCAGGCTGTAGCAGAGTCTTTTCCAGCCCAAACAGCTGGTAGATACCAAGAGTCCACTCTGAGGAGCACAAAAAGGGAACAACAGATACTTAGAGGAAGACCTGCGGCTCAGAAAGGGGACAGAGAGTCCAGAAAAGGACATGGAGACTCTGACAGGGACTGAGGCCAGAGAAGGTGTGGATGCTTAGGGAGATAGGAAGCCAGAGAGAGAGTGGGTGCTCAGAGGATGGGACCATGGAAGAGGGGGGGACTCAAAGACCTGTGTCTCGTTCTGGGTGGGAGCGGGGCGTTCACATGCACCCCTCACTCAGTAGCTCTGAGAAGCATCAGCTCCTCTCTGCCAGCAGGCCCCATCTCACACCCCACCCCCAGAGGAGAGACCAGCAGCACTCAGCATTAGTCAGTTTGTGAAGGTCAAAAAAAGAAGGCTGGCAGCTCTGGAGAGGAGCATATCTTCCAGCTCTGAGGGGCTGCCATCCTCCTCTGCCCCCAAGGGCTGGGCCTCCCTACTGGGTGAGGTGAGAAGTGGCACAGAGATGTCTCGGAGGCAGGGATACCCACTTGGAAGCCTTCCTACAGTTTCACCTCATAGCTTCCAAACAATAGTAACAAGCACAGAATGCCACTGGCACCATTGTTGCCACATCCTTATCATCTCCTTGTAACCAGCTCTGCCCCCAACTTTGCCTGGGGCCCTTCTTCTCCAGATGCTCATCTCTTGGGTCCCCACAGAAGGAGGGGTCGAGGCAGGACAGTGGTTGTGTGCATGTCCCCTGGAAGTCCCCCCACTTTACCACCACTTCCCACTGACAGAGGGGAACACAGAAGCTCTCAGGGGCAGTGACAGTTCGAAGTCACAGAGCAAGTGGCTGGGCAGGTGCCATTCCAGCAAAAACACTGGTGCTTCAAGTGTCTGACCCAGAAAGATTTGGGACCCATGCTGGTTCATACACATTTAAATTTGGGCCAAGTACACACAGATTCCCATGATCCTCAGCAAGCCTATAGGAAGACAATGGTGGTGCTTCCATCTTTGAAATGAAGAAGTTTAAATAAGGTGCCTAAGATCACAGAGCTGCAAAGCACAACCTAAACTGGAGGCTGCTGCAGAACCCGGAGGTAAGCACCAGGCCATCCGGCCTGTTGTTCAAGCTCAGGGACTAATACCAACTGTTCAACTGCAGATCCCAGCCCTGGCGCTTACATCAATAGGCACTGTGTTAAGTGCTCTATATAAATGGACTCGTTCACTTATCCACTGGTCTGACAAATGCTAAACATCTACTACATGCCAGGCCCTGTTCTAGACACTTAGCCTTAAGCAGTGAGTCAGGATTCCTCACCCAACACAGGCATTTTTATCCCAGTTGTATATAAGGCCCAGAGAAGCAGGGTCACTGTTCAAGGTCACCCGGCAATGAGTACAAAGCCCGCTTCTGAACTGGGCCTGGATGCCTCATCCTTTCCACTTCAACAGTATCCTCAGAGAGATAGACAGTGAAGTCTGTTGAAGGCTCGAACCCTGTTAGGCGCTGGACACTCCATGCCACACCGCATTTACTTCACATCTATGTGGCAAGAGGGGCCAGCAGCTCCCCCAAGTTATCTTGCCCTCCCTTCCTTTCTCCCTTCCGACTTTCCCAACTCTAACGGCCATCTCCTGACACTGCAGGTGTCATAGCTGATGGTTCTCCTCCTCTTCGGGATGTTATTTTTGCTCCAGTCTACAGAAGAGAGAACCCAGGGGCTCAGAGAGGTGAAATGATTCAGCCAAAGTGGTGACCCGATCAGAATTCTAGCCCAGCTCCAGTCGCCTCAAAGCAGTCGCAGTCAGGGGCCCAGCAAGGGCGGGAAGCACCCCAGCTTGGGCCGTTTGCCTAGAATTTAATGAAGAGGTGACTTATAAAGGGATGGGAAGGCTACGGGGAGCCACAGAGGGTACTACAGAGCCCAGGCTTGGCATTAGGGAAATCAAGAGAAGTCACTGTCACTTGAGGACACATGTGAGCCCCCAACTGGAGCTGTGGACTTTGTTTAAAGGAGATGGACAGCCAAAAATGACCTTGTGGCAGGGAACTGGGGAATAAACGCCCCAACCTCATTCTCCCTCCTCAGTCAGCCTTTCTGGGAAGCCAGATGATGAGTGAGGTCATTGCTGTTGTCCCTCAGAGCAGCCTCCCCGTACAGACTGGAGGGAAGACCTGGAGGTAAAGAGGACACTCTGCAGTCTCGATTGAAGTCTCTACCACCCTCCACGTGGGCAGGTACAGTGGGTTCTGCTGCTCACACCGGTAAGGTCATAAGACATGTGTAGTAGCCACTATGGCTCAGTCACACCACGAGAACAAACAGACCCTATTCTCCAGGCTTCATGTGGGCTGGTGAACCACAGCCTGGAAGCTGACCCCTCATTTTGGTAACTAAAGTTGCATGGGGACATGGCACAGCCACACAACCATTCGTTTATCTTCAGGCTCTTCATGCCCCCACAGCAGAGCTGCATAGCTACGACAAACCTGAAATATTCATTCCCCAGCCAAGAAAATTTGCCAACCCCTGGCTGCCAAAGGCAAAGTTTGTTTCTCCCTCATGTTATGTGTCTACCTCCTGCTGGCACAACCTCTGTTCAGTTCAGTGAGGGCGAGCCCTCCTATAAAGAAAGCACCTGTCTCCAGCAGGGGACAGACACAGCAAATTGCTCACCAGCTCTCAGGGGTCCCACCATGAAGAGGCCTAGCTGAGGCTGGCAACTCTTGTCCTAAATCAAGGGCCAGCGCATGGCTTACTTCAAGTGGGCAGGAAAGTACAGTCCTACCGGGTGCCCTACATGAGGAGACCCAGGGAAGGATTTGAGGGCTGACAGCATCACTGACAGCAGCGGGATGAGAACAGACAAGAGGTTGTAAAACAAAGGTATGAGGACACTGCCTGTGTCACAGCAAACTTCTCAGCCTCCTTATTGCATGTACATGGGGCTGGGGCTCAGCAGTGCTAACAGTACCCTAGGGGCAATGGAAATAAATCCCTACCCTTCATCTTGGGTTCCATAGAAACAGGCCTGGAGGGTCCCTAGGAGCTCTGGCCACACCAGCCTCGCCTTTCCCCTGGCCTCAGCCTGAGTGTAGTGTGGAGGGCAGGGAAACAGACCTCCAGGGCTCTCTCACTCCCCATCAGGCTGAGGATAAAGAAGCCTGGGTTCACCTCTTGGCTTCTTCTAGCCACCTTCCAGGTGTGGACTCGACTTTCCCAGCTGCCACAGTCTTAACTCTCCAGGTGAAATCTGGCCTGTACAACCACATCACCCAGCACCTGATGAGAAATGCAAATTCTCTGCCCCACCTCGGACCACACCACTGGAAATTCTCACTGTGGGGTCCAAGTGTGGAGGTTTCGAGTCCCCTTTACCCTTGGTGATGCTGGTGCCCAGTTGTGTGAGAATTTCTGGTACAAATAAGGCCTGAATGAAGTAAGATGTGAGAGTCCAGGCCCAGAGCTCCCTTCTCGCCAGTCTCTGCCACAAACTCCATTCCTGCTCAAGGCTGAGCCCCTGAGGATCAAGGCCATCCTAGATCAGAGCACTCCTGCTTTCATCCTGAGGCCCAGCCTTCAAACTCCCCACAAACACAACCCTCCTCAGTGCCTCCTCCAATCCCGCCTGGCCCCAGCCTCTGCCATCTGCCCCCTGAGTATCTGCAGGCACCTGCTAATACGCCTTCTCCCTCTGCTTCTACTCTGTGCACTACAGCCTCACTGCAGCATCCAGAGGACCTCCACAAAACAAGTCAGATTATTCTGATCCTCTGCTCAGAACCTCCAAAGGTTCCTTTCACCTAGAAGAGCATCCTACAGGGCTATACTGGCCCAATCCCCACCAACACCCACT